>JAKSZP010004251.1:0-108505 GCA_022478985.1 Massospora cicadina | reverse complement strand
CCTTCAGTCCCTTCTAGTGTTCAGACTATCCTTGAAGAAAGCATCCCAGAAAATTCTGATTTAGTTATGAGAAATTTGGCTGATTAGATTATCCGCCTCCAGGAAAAGCAATGTATTTAATTGAAAATACCACTCAAAGAGAGACTCTATGAAGCAATCAACATAAACCAGTCTTACCTGAATATCAGATTGGAGATTATGTTATGTATTCATTATCAGCCAGTGGACAAACTGAAAAGCTGGGAACTAAGTGGTCTGGTCCTTATATAGTTATATTTTGAAAAGGATTAGAATATTTTAGTGTTCATACTGATACTTTTAACGTGGTAAATTGTATTCATCCTAGGTTTTTAAGAAGTCATCCTCCACCGCAAACGAATTTTGAGGGGGGAAGTGTCAGGATTTCACCAAATTTTCATATCTCCAAAAAATCCCCTTCCTCAATTCCCCCAACATCATCAGAAGGAGTGAGCAATCTATCACAATCTATCAAAGTTAATGATCAATCTGATCCTGATCAACTGATTGAATATTCAATTGCACAGAGATTAATTCACTCTGATAGATTATGAACCATAAAAAAGCATATTAATATTTACTCTTTTTAAAAATAAAAATTAGGTCGAGTTTAACCTGTATTTTCTTATTTACTTCATTGCATTTTTGGAGAACCCGCCCAGTGTAACTTCGAGATACAACCTGCCCCATTGGAAGTGTAATTTAAAACTTCCAGAGATGCCTAGTTCTTCAATTCTACCTCCCAGAGAGAAATTAAAATCCTCATTGGAAAATCATAAATCACCATGTTAAGCTCACAAAAAGGCAACTTATTTCTAAAGAGAAGATGTAACCTTATGATAACGTTAATCAGTTTATGTCATTGCCAGCATTGAAAATTTTGAGCTGCAAAAGCAACTACACAGGAAGAACGTTGTTGAAATTTTTACTACCTCATCTGGACGGTTCTTCATCTGGGGCTAAAAATAGAGGTATGAAAGCCTATTATATAAAGACCATAGACTAGATGGTGAGAATTTTTAAGATATAAACTCTTCAAAGATAAGAATTGAGTTTATATTCTCCTATCAATTACTTTTATAATGGTAACTACCAGATTAGATTTTAGATATTGTACAGATTTACAGGGATTTAGATAAAGTTGCTTCCGATACTAAGCGCATATTCTCCCATGTCTCCTCTTTTTGCGCCACCACTTAATCAATGACTCGTTATGAAGGTTTCAGACGGTCTACTCCACATGAGAGGCTTCTTACTGTAACCCAGCTTTACCTCATGGTCAATGTTTTCCCAACTAAATTATTTCAAGTGCATTTCCCCTTACGCCTCTAAAATGGCAAAATCACTCATCATGCAATGGTAGATCATACCAGGAAATTCATATTACTACTTGGAAATTAATATGAGCATTAACTGCTTGACATTATCAACTAATTTCAACTTAACCAAAAAAGCCCTTTATACTGGTTCATTAAGTCAAAGATAACTAAGTGAAATTGATAGGCCGTGAATATTAAGTCCATTTAAATTTGGGATTTCTTCAATAGTTAATCACTAGTATATTTGACATAAGATATTCTAATATAGATGTAAGCCGATTTTATAATTTCCTATATCTTATATACTTAACATTTAGATCCAATCATTCAACACTTCTTCTGCCTTGACTGGATATAAGCGGAGGGTTGCTCTCTTCCTTGATTACAATGTCTGAATTATTGCAGTATTCAGAGTATAAGAACTATACAGTAATCTTTTCATTAAAGTCAGCTCATCTTTTCAATGCTCATTTTTTCTAAGAATCTCACTATGGTTAATCAATCATTGCGCTTTAATTTTCTCATATCAAGTCAACAAGTTATGCCTCAACAGTCATAGAAGATTCGTCTTTGAGGCGACCAAAGCTCAATTGGAGCCCAGTGAACCAGCTAAATTGCATTGGACATAAAGTCCCCTCCAGCGAACTTCTCAATGGATTGAACATGTTGCTCCTATGACCGTCTTCCTCAATCTTAATGATCCCTTGGCCCCTCAAAATAATAAGTTCTTTAATCGCCATCAATTTTCATCAGATTTCAATCTTCTCTCAACTTCCTTTATTGATGATTCAAATCTTCCCTTCATATAGCCCTCTTTCTTCAATTTGTTCAGGCTGTGTAGCCACTTTGGGTTTTTCTATCAACTCAATGTCTGAACTCTTGGAAGCTTATATGGCTTTCAATCCTGCTTCTGAGCCTGATGTTGCTCTAGTTGATCTGTATGAAACCAACCAGGCTTTATAATTTGCTAACTCATTCGCTAGACTCTGGTATGCTCTGATGACAGTTCATACCAACTTTCATGTTCCATTAGCCTCACTATCTTGTTTCTAAGGACCATCATATGCTTTTTCTCCAATGTGACCTTTGCAAGAACCTGCCAAAGAGCTAACAGAAAAATATTCCACAGATGGCTCTAATTGGCACAAGCAATTGCTTACTCTAACTGCCTTTCCCACTGATATAATGCCTAACATGTGCAGAGTGTTGGAGGAAGCCCTCTCACAAATGTTTTAAGACAAACTATTTCTCTCCCATTTCACCCTTGGCTCAAAAGACTTCTTTATCTTTTTACTTTCCATGTCTTTCTCCCATGCATTTAACCTTTCTCACCTATTATAAAGTCCATTTTAATGTCCGCTTCCCCTGATTTTATTGCCCTTTCTTAGTCAGCTAGGGCCAATGCGCCTAGGGCCAAGCTTTCCTAGGTTAAGCACAACTTTAACTTGGTCCCAACGGTTGGGACTTGTACAAAATTTACAACTCTTCTCCATCACTCTTCCTTGTGTTACACCAGCATAAGATCACTCGCATCCCCCTCTTGAAGGAAATTATGCAGCTATAATGATGATAAGGCTTTAAAAATATGAATTAAAAGTTTGCTTTTATCATTAATATTATTGTTCTGTCAATACTTTAATTATTTCTTTTTTGATTAACTAATTTTTATTTTTATATTTATTTTTATTATTTTTTTCTTTTTCCCCTTTATTCATACGATATGGATTAAAGAGCTTAGCTTGAACTATGTTTAACCCAACTTCCTTGATCCAAATTAGAATACATATTCAGAGGATTTTTTTAAATATCTTAAGTAGACCTTTCCAAAATGATGCCAACTTTTGCACCCACTCACAGCATGGATGTCACAATATACTATCAAGTCTCATTCCGGAATTTGGACATGGCAACTTGGTTAGAGTCATCATAACTCTTCTGATTTGTTATAAAATTGGACGGTATTCTTAGGATCCACCTTTTTTTGTTTTTACAGGTCAAACCCACTGAGCAACAGACAGATGATGTGGGGATTGTCAGTCCTTTGGACGCACTTGAAAATATACTTAAAAATATGAGCAAATTGCCCCAATTGACTCTTTATTTTAATAAATACAGCAATCTTTCGCTGTCCCATTCTCGCCCTATTATTAACAACCCTCTTCTCTCAATCGCCCATCTCAATTATATGAAATGTGGATTCAGGTGATACTGCTCTCATAGCTTGGGCTATTCTATTCAAATGATTCTCCTTGAATTTGGCTTGTTATTCTCTAATCTTCTATTGCCCTAATTGTAGGCGATTTATTTTGTATTTATCAAATGTCAACATCGCTTATTGCCTTCTATATAAGCAATCCAATAAATAATCCATTAACTCACAATTGATACTTTGTATTGAGGCACTCAAATACTTGTAACTGATATTATTTTTGGAGAATTCTTACCAATACGCCCTTGCTGTCCCACAATTATCATCCAGTCATTTTGGAATCGCAACATTACCCCCTCCTTGACTGGATGATAAGGCTCCTATTGTTTGTATGGTTGGAGAAACTTCACATGTACTTGGTTAATGATTGAACCACTTGAAGGACCCTTGATGGTATTTATGTTGACCCCACATTTCTCTATGACTTTGAATGGACCAACCCAAATACTGGCCAGCTTGTGTTTGCACCCAAATCTGTGTTAGTCATGCAAGAAAACCATATCACCTTCCTTGAACGCTGCCAAACCACTATGATGTACCTAATTGGTAACCTGATTCCTGATCTTTCTTAGCTAAGATGAAGGAATATGCTTCAGTTTGCAGTTTGATCAGAATGTTTGTGAGGTTAGTCAAATAGCAGTGGGGTTACATACCACTGGTGTCTTCTACACACAGATAAAGTAACACCAGAGAGGCTAGGTGTCAGCCATATAATAGTTGGAAGGGACTCTTCCCCTTGGTGGAATGGTAACTAATATTATAGGTGAACATGGCAGTGTAAAAGTGAAGGCTTCAATCAGAAGGTCGATCCGTTACTAATTTTCATAGTATGTTTACCAGAGTCCCATACACCCATTTGGCCATTCCATTAGATTTGGGGTGGTATGAGGTTATCAGAACCCCGCAGATTCCCATAAGCTAAACCAGTTTGATAAGGATGTGCGAGGTAAAATTGGTTCCATTATCAGTGAAAATGAACCGAGGGCATCCATGTCGCTGAATAATGCATTCCATCATAAACTTGGCCACTGTAACTGCCCCCAAATCTCTTTTTGCTCTCGCTTTGACACACTGGGTCAAGTGGTCAATAGCACAAGAATGTACTTACACCAGTTAGCTCCTGTGGTCAAGGGACCAACGACATCTAAGGAAACAGTGTGTCAAGCAAAATGTGGTTTCACTACCTCAATATGAAGTCTTGTGGTGGATCAGCTTCTCCACTTGTCACTGATGGCATTAGGAGATAATTTTAAGCACATTGAAGCTCATACTTTCCCAATAATACTTGGGGTGCAACAACACCATAGTCTTCTGCACCCCACCATAACTGACTGCCTTGTGCACACTCATAATGATACCCAGTCATGCTGAGGGTCGCATAAAATCCACCATAGAATTGCTGATCCACTTGTACAGTTCCCCATGCCATCGGAAGGTGAAATTCGCATCTCATTTAGCACTTTGATCACTTGGGGAAGTTTGTCATCATAATTCCACTGAGCATCTTATTGTACATTATGTCGCTGAGGTCCTCCATCACCGCAACAGTCAGTAATCGAGATAAACAGTCAGCGTTCTGATGCTTTACTCCTGGCCAAAGGAGAATCTTGAAGTGATAAGCCTGAAATTTAAGAGCCCAATTAAACCAACAGGCCTTCAGGTTCTTTGAGGTTCTCCAACCAGTTTAATGACGCCTGATCTGTTACAACTTTAAACTTTACCCCATGTAGATAGACTCTAAATTGCTTATATGTGTAGATCACTGCTAAGTACTCTCAATCAGTCAGATTATAATTACGTTCATGGCTATTCAGGCTTTGGCTTCAGTACGCCACTGGGTGCTCCTCCCCTTCATCATCTTTTTGTGACAAAACTGCCCCCATAATGTAAAGGGATGCATCCACTTGAACAATAAATTCCCAATCAAAGTTTGGATATCATAGCACCAGTGTGCTGATCAATGCTATATGAAGTGAATCAAAAGCATATTGATGATGTTCCGTCCATTCAAACACAGCGCCCTTTTTTAACAACTCAAATAGTGGCCTCCCAATACAACTAAAATTAGGGATAAAGAGATGGTAGTAACCGTCCGTTTCCAAAAATACCTGTATGTCGCGTTTATTATTAGGAATAGTCATTTTGCTGATGGCCTCCACCTTAGCTGGCTGTGGTTTCATCCCTTTAGAGTCTAACATGAGCCCCAGGTATTCTAGCTGATCTTTGAAGAATTTACATTTCTGGGGTTTAATTTTATTGTTTGCCTCAGCCAGCTGGCGGAATACTGCTTTTAGGTGGTCAGAATGCTCCAAAAAGGTTTGAGAGAAAACATAAATATTGTCGAGGTATACAAGGATGCATGACAGTTTTAGATCACCAAGAATAGTATCCATGGCTCGCTGAAATGTAGCTGGGGCGTTGCACAGCCCTTGAGGCATTCGCGTTGGTTTAAAAAGGCCTTCAGAGGTGATTACAGTGTATTTTTCCTCTTCGCCGCTGGTACCTCAATTTTCTAGTAGCCTGATATCAAGTCCATTGCAGAAAAATAACAGGCTCCCTCTAATTGATCCAAAGCATCGTTAATTTTTGGCAAATGGTACAAATCCTTTTTTGTAATACTGTTGAGTTTTTTGTAGTATAATTTTATGCAATTGATGCCATCCTTCTTTTTTACAATTAGAACAGGTTAATCCCACAGGCTTTTGGATGGTTCAAGCATCCCTTGCTCTAGCAACTTGTCAATTTCATCAGTGACAACATCTTCCGCTGCCCTTGATTGGCAGATCAGCTGAGACCTTATAGGGGGATGATCTCCTGTGTCTACTCGATGGACCACCCCCCAAGCACACCCTAAGTAATAATCATTGACAGCGAAATTCCCCTTATACTTCTGATATAAATCTATTGCTTGGTCTTTTTGTTCTTCCAATAGTCTTATTAAATTAATTTTTGGGGTAGTGTCATTAGTACAACAGCAGGTCTCTTGACAGGTAGACCAAATTCATCCAACAACCCAAAATCATGAGCCTGAAGGACCTCAACTATTGGAATCAGATGTAAATACACTACAGTTTGGTGTCAGCGGATTTTCATTGGTTCACTCTGGTAGTTTGCTAATAAAACCTTAATCTCTCCATGTCCTGGAAGTATAATCCCTGGAGCCACATGTGGCTCAAACCGCATTTGATGATAGAGCCTAATGATATACCCATATAGCCCACTAGGTACTTCCACCTCTAACTCAGTGTTCACTAGGACTTGAAGGCCAGAATGTATGGATATGGGCCCTGCTGCTCAAAGAGGTATCCCTTGAGATTCGTATATCTGCTAGGGAAGGAACCAAGTCTTGCGCTTTAGTCAGTGATAGCAAACTGACATCACCCCATCACTATAGGAAAGGTTGATATAGTTCATATGCACCAGATCCATTGCCACTCCGCTAGTGGTAAATTAAATTGGGATCCGCTGACCCAGAGTGGCGAGGGTCTCCTCAGTCATATTAACGACAGCCCTGAATTGGCACAAGAAAATGTCCCTATTAACAGGTCATAGTTATCGTTTGGCAGCACTTTTGCTAGGGCTACAACGACAATGGAATCAAATCACAGAGGTAGCGCACTATAAGCCTCTTCAGAGATGGTGCTTACTGCTCCAGCAGTTCCATAAACCATTCGAAGGTCCACATCAGGTTTCAACGTCAACTTTGCCATCAATTTAGTGGAAACTATGTTGATTGGAGCACCAGTATCTATTATAGCGTGAACCCTTTTTTGCTACAAAAATATCACAGTATGTACTCTCAGAATAAGAAGAATATTGACTGTTTAATATGTGAACATTTATGGGCTCTCTTTTTCTAAGAAATCTCATTATCCCCTCACCAACTTGGGGGTATTCTTTGACAATGGCATCTACTAGTAGAGCGACGTTTACTCCTTTCAGAGTTGGCACATCCGTGGCAGAATCGAGTTTGTCTGTGGAAGCTTGATCAAGCATTTGACAGGCGTACAGCTTTGGCCATTCTGAAGATTCTTCTTCTGCCGCCGCCTTGGCTTGAGCTCATGTCACTACGTTTACTCCTCCAACTGGCTGCTGATATAAAGTTCCGTCATCATACTGAGGGACTTCCACAGGGTATACTACTATCGATTAAGAGACATTTTGAGTTGGTATCGCAGAGGTAGAGGGTCCTGTCTCTATTCCACTCCATCTTTTCCTTGATAGTATTAATCTTAGTGTATGTATTTCACACGGTGGTTATGTCAGAATTTTTCCAAATGACCATGGCGGCCGAATTCATAGCAGTTAACCCCATAAGAGCCATGTCCTTGATTATCATAAGAGGGTCCAGATCGGAAAGTTTGGGGTTGTTCAGTGCAACCAGCCTAGGTCAGTAAAATGATTGTTGATGTTTGGCATAGCTAGGTCCTGGTTGATAGTTGGGTTGCTGACGGGTTTCATGAACAGCCCATTGACGCTAATCATATTGTTGAGTATAATTCAGCTGAGGATGAGGCGAAGAGTTATATAATGGCCAAGGATTGATAAATGGAGCTGGGGTATGATGAGAGTATTCTCCTGTATAAGAGGGTGCAGTAGCAGCGGTAGTCTTCTGTTCCATATTTGGCAGTGGAAAGTTAGTGGACATGTGACGCAAAAACTGTACAAACTTGAGAAGAGAGATGTCGTCGTCCAGAAGCGGTGAAATGACATTGTGAAGCTCTCAATATGGCTTCACCACAGAGGTCATGGCGATGCACACGTCAGCTTCTGCTAAGTACCCTGCCCCAATCAGCATGTGGGCTTTCATTGTGAATCGATCAGAGAACTCCAGGAGAGTCTCGTTTTTATGGAGTCCGATTGTTAAGAATTCTGCTTTCCACTGTGACATCTTTGAGTTACCCCAAAACAGGAGGAGTATGGTATTATTCACATCCTTATAGATGACAGAGCTACAAGGGAGGTAACAGGTGACCTGATCAGTGCTCCTGACGTCCAAGGAAGATATCAACAACTTAGGCTTCCGTCTATCAGATGCACTCATGCTGCAAACTCAAACCCTTTTAAGAACCCATGAATGTTCCAGTTGTGGTCAAACGGAGGTAATTTTTGATAAAAACCTCTTCATCCCGTTCACAGGGTTTTGGGCCATACTGAGGAATGGGTCAAGATCTGAAAGCGGTTTCTCAATGAGGAGCTAGATCAGCAGAAGTTAAGATTTCCGCTTCTTCAGGGGTAGCATGACCTTCTGCCATGGGCGGTACTGCTATTACTTGAGGGAAGTGTCATTCCGACTCTTATTCATATCTGATACTACCATCCTGGGTGTAGTAGCTCTGACCAGCGTCATATTCTTCCTCGTATGATGCCCCTCTTGATGGTCATCTTTGTCCCATCAAGAAGACTGAGAGGTATTAGTCAATCCTTGTTCTGCGCACTGCAGCCGTTTGGTGGTATCATTCAATTAGTTATTGAGTTCTTTTTTTTGTTGTCCCAAGATTTGTATTCGACTAAACGTGCTATCAAGTTGGTACATGACAGCATCTCATTCTTGAAGAAGTTCATCTTGGTTTTTGAGCACGGTGTCTAAGGTAAGTTTGAGTTCCTCATATCCATCTGGTGCAATGGTCCATGAAGATTCACCAACAACACAGCTTGTGTAAGGTATGGCTGGCGAATGGAGTTCTGGAGTGTTAGGTGGTTGATTAATGGGCCCCCTGTAGTGAAAACCACTGTTAAAAAATTGGAAGGTATCGTTAGGATCTGCCATGTTGTTCGTACAGGTTGAACCCACTGAACAACATACAGATGATGGGGGATCGTCAGTCCTTTGGAAGCACTTGAAAATATACTTAAAAATAGGAGCAATTGCCCCAATTGACTCTTTATTTATTGTAATTTATACAGCGATCTTCTCCTGTCCCATTCTCGCTCTACTATTAACAACCCTCTTCTCTCAATCGCCCATCTCGCTTATATAAAGTGGCTTCAGGTGATACTGCTCTCATAGCTTGGGCTATTCTATTCCACTGATTCTCCTCAAATTTGGCTTTTTATTTCTAATCTTCTATTGCCTTAATTTTAGGCGATTTACTTTGTATTTGTTGAATATCAGAATCACCTTATGCCTTATTGTTTTATATAAAAGCAATCTAAAAGTAATCCATTATATCCAAATATTTCCTCGTCTCAAGTCACTCAAATAATCATAACTGAAATCATCTTTGGCGGATTTTACCAATCCACCCTAGCTGTCCCACAATTATTGTCCAGTCATATCAGAATCACGACATGATTTTTTTGCCTAATCACATTCTGATAAGATCTAAATTGCAGCTTGATCAATATTTTACCATCTGTTTAACATAACTTGCTTGGCTGATGGCCTCAGTTGATTAATTGCTAAATATAACACCATAGGTAGAGCTGGATGTATAATAAACAATAGTCAAAATATTGGATGTCTGGTGCTATTATGATATCTGATATTGTATGCAAACACTATAGCACTAATTTGGGTAGCATATCTTGATGGTGCCATGGCTCTGTTTTTGCACAATATGGCTTAAGACACCGTTCCCTAGTTCTACCAATCCATTAGTCTTAGGGTGGTATAACGCTGGCATTACTACTTTGATAGACAATAGTTCATTCAGCATTGCACAACCTGTGCCGTGGAGTTCATTCTTTTGTCTTTCAGGATCTTCTGAGGACATTCATGCTTGTAGACAATGTAATCCATAATGGTCCTAGAAGTTGTCAAGGCCCTGAGCCTCATATTGCTTTTTCTTCCAACCATTTCATCAGATGATAGCAACTATAATAGATTTGTCGCCCAAACTAGTCACAGGTAATGGGCTGAAAACATCAACTGATACTGTATGCCAAGCCTAGTTGGGTTTGATCAATTGGAATTCACGTACATCTCGCAGTCTTTGTAACTTGGCATGAATAAATAAATTTTGATAACACCTTGAATATTAGATTGCATGAAATCCCAGCAGTGATTAGATAGGATTAATTCTAGCTTCTTGATCGTTCATCTATTTCTAACTGCCTAATGGGCCTGAAATAATATCCAACTATTAAGAAGGCTTTGTAAATATTAAATGCTGTCCAGAGGGCTTTATTTTTTATATGTCAGACATTTGCCCTCCCAGCTGTAAAATGGAAATGTTTTTGTTCAAAATCAGCTTAATAGGGGAAATGTCAGCCATTTGCAAGCTTGCAATCAAAATACATAAGATTAAATGATACTAATGATAGTTTCAGCCAAAAGTCCCCGTCAAATTCTCATTGGAACCCCACTAATCGGGGTAACATGATTTTTGATACTTTGCGGGAAATAACTGTGAGTTTGAGCAGTCAGATTTCTCTGAACATGCACCAGACCTGGGAGTGTCCATTATATGGTACTCCCACAACCACAACTAGGTCCATACAAGTACCTATGTGGGGACCACCCATTTTTATAGGCTTGGTGGGGGTCCCCCAAGGTGCAAATTATTAGGTTAATGGGGATTGTCTGAAGTTCATAAAATAATTACCCCACTGGTACGTCCTAGCCAGAAAAGATTCCCCATCCATCATTCAGCCTAAGTAAAGCAAGTATTCCAAGCTTCAATAGCCTACATTCCCATATTTCCTAATTCAGATGGTAACTAGCCATTCCAAATTTATCCTTGAATTCCCTTCAACCCTCAATACAGTTTAAATTCTGATAGGTCAGATATCAAGGGGTTCGTTTCCTTTCTTATCCCATGCTTAATAATAAAGATCTTATAAAATCAGCTTTTTATTAGTATTTTCATTTTATCTTAAATAGCCATTGCGGAATCCAGCAGCATGAAGAACCAGCGAGCGAGAACTCATCTGGATTCCTAAAGTATAGGGCTCTTTACTGTTATTCAGTGTCCTTCTATGCTTTCTCAGTAGCCTTCTTAACTTCAGGAAGCTCGTCCTCATACTTCTGAATTATCATTTTTTAGAGTTCATCATCCAAGTTGCTCAAAATGGCCACAGTTTGGGAATCATTGTAATACATTTTCATTCTGATATACAACTCTGGCTTAATGAATAATTTCATAATTATATGACTGTAATTTTAGAGCCCATCGGGCTAAACAACCCTCAGGCTCCTTAAAATTGTGAATCCAACATAATGAGCTATGATCTGTAACTACTTGAAACTTGGTACCATGATTGTTCACTTTAAAATTGTTTAAAAGCATAAATCACAGCAAAACATTCACGTTTGGTCAATGTATAGTTACGCTCATGCTTATTCAGCATTCTTCTGCAATATGCGACTAGGTGCTCCTCAATCATCCTTAATCTTTGATAATACAACTCCAATCGCATTCAGTGAGGCGTATGTTTATACAATAAGTTGTTTGGTAAAATCCAGGTATTGGAGTATAGGCGCCGTACTCACCATGTTTTAATGCTTTGAAGGCCTGCTAACATTTGGCTGCACAATAAAAACGAACTCTCCACTGTAAAGGTGAAATAAGTGCTCTGCAAATGATTCAAACCCTTCAATAAATCCTTGATAGTATCCTGCCATGCCACAAAACGTTTGAACATCTAGAATACTCATTTGAGCTTACATGTTATCTATTGCATCCACTTTTTTAGTTTGATGCCACAAGCCTTCAGGATCTTAAATGAATCAGGAATACTCCAACTGCTCTTTAAAGAAATTGGCGTTTTTGGGGCTTTATCTTTTTAAATTTTAAATTTTATTTGAGGCAAGCCAACCAGGGGATAAATATTACCAATACAAAGATAACTAAACAAACCAATAACACAAACCAAACGCCTTAAATGAGTGGCAAGACACCAAAACAAAAAGAAAATTAACCTAACAGGTGTAGCAGCCATGAACCGCGTATCCCACCATGGTGGAGGGGGAGGGGGATCAGGCGGATTATCAATTTAATCTTCACCATTGAAGAGGTAGATCAAAGCTGATAGTATGGGGGTTGGGGCATCCGCAGGGTGTGGGTTGGGCTAAAAAAATAATTGTTAAGATTGTTAATAACAATCTGGACCTGGAGCAAGCCTCCAGGATTTTGTCAACATGGTGTTCAGCTTGTATGCGTGCATCAGGAAGCTGGGAAAAATTTGCAATAGTGGCCCTTGTGATATGCATGGTAGGGGAAAATTTTGCCAGTTCAGCCACATGCATTACAGCAGAGGTGGCAGTTCATTTTAATCGTTTGATGTCCAGTTTTGCAACCTTAGTGAAATTGGCAGGAAATTCAATCAAATATAGCCCTTCTTTAAATTAAGCGACTGAGAGTGCCACAGCTTTGCAGAGATGGCGGCTATAAAGAGAGGTCATTATGACCTCAGCAAGTTGATGGTCACTCAATAGTGGGGTTTTGGTGGGTTTGGGGACATATTTCTTGGTTGGGAATGTGGCATCAAAATCTGAAGGAAGATACGGTTCTAAACTAATTGGAAAGTCTGGAGGTGGTACAATTACCCAGATTCAGTTATTTTATCCAATAAGTTCCAGAAATTTTGGTTGAGTAGGATTGATTCAGAGATACATGGCTTTGATTGGGTAAGTTTTGTGGCGGGAAATTGGTTAGATTGAATTGGGTTCAAATCTGCTCATGATTGGTTATATTATGAGAAATTTGGCCAGCTTAGGCTTTGGTTGCAAAGGTTTGCTGATTTTTCAAATGGTTGGCTGGAGGGGGTAGGGGCAGCCAAAATCCCCACTCAAACGCTTTTTGTGTAGCATCACGTGTGGACTTTGCGGTTCATACATTTTTTTGGACTGTGGTGACAGGCCTTTTTGGAGTAGTCCAACTCATGGCAGAGGGGGCAAACTGTGACCGTTGTTAATGCGAGCCTAAAAGAAGTGATCTGGTGCAGATGGGATATATGCACGTGGTGGGATGTGCTGGGCTATGGTTGACTGGTGGGGGGGTAAAGGTGGCCATTGCCTGTGATGTGCTAATTTTTCAGCACCGCTTGGGACAAGGAAGTGGAGGATGGGTTTCTGTGCCATATTTAAACAGCCCCATCATTGATTCTACATAGGTGTTTGAGGGGGAAGGTATGAAGGAAGGCCTTCAAAGGTCACCGCAGATGTGGTATCACTGAGGAGGAGTGTACATGTGGTGGTAATGGGTGTGTTTTATATATTAAGGGTGTAGCTGCTGCTGCAGCCGCATCTACTTCAGTGGAAAGCCTATATCAAAATAGCCCTTGTAAGGGCGGAAGTTGATAAATCCAGCTGGTGTAAATCTGGCCGTTGCCAGCAAAATAATCACTTTGTCAGTATATGGGAAAAGATGTCCATACCCAACGCGGAGGCAAAAATGAATAATGGATTGGGTAGGCTAGGGTTGGGGTTGGAAGCGGGTTGTTTGGACTCGTGCTAAGTGTAATAATAAATCCCTTGGAGGGATAAATTGGCCTGGTGCATTAGGCAAGCTGGATGAGCCCATCTTCAAACGTTTGCCTGCTTGACGGAAAATGCTATCAGGTGGAGCCCCGCTGCCCTATACTGGGGCAGCAGGTGGTGGATCTGAAGACATAAATATTGTCAGAATATTAACCATATGGAATCCTCCAATGATTTAGCATTATTTGGGATGAAATGGCCAATCCCGGTGGAATGGCTTATTGACTGAATTTTTTATGATTTAATGTGATTGCTGGTTAGTTGCTCCCCAATTTGGTTTGAGCTGAAATTAGTATTCTGCTGAGTTTGAAGTTAGGTTTGAGTGAGGCCAATCAGTGGCCCCATTTATTATAAGAATCACCAGCAACTAATAAGCTGTGGATGATCCAACAGGTATCAAAAAGCAGAATCAATGTTTGATGCCAACTGCCATTCATGGACTGTTGTGGGATTTTTGGCAGAAAGCCGTGTATTCACTTCAATCATCCATCTATAATTTGCTGACTGTACTATTTAAATGTTGGCAGAACTGACAATTATGAGTTTGAGGTGGCTAAAGTTGTTTCTAGTGCCTCATTTATTATAAACAATTAATTGAGATAAGATGAGAAGAGATGTCAGCGAGATGCCAAGATATTCCAAGTCAAAGCGAGTGACCAAAGTTTTTTCCAGCGAATTATTATCAACTTGAAGGTCAAACTCCAAATTAAACAATTATTTAGATTAATTGTTTATATAGCACACCAGCGACTTAAAGCCAAGGATGGGCAAAACTAATTTGGACATTGGGAAGAACGGGGTGAGAGGGTTAACGCCAGGGAAGAGAATAGTATAGTAGAAGAAGAAGAGTTGTTGGCTGAAAAAACCAGCAGAAAAGCCAATAGGTTGGCGGTGGGCGCAATAGCCCTTTTGTAGATAGTATAAATATCTGGTGCTTCCTTCTCAATAAATATCTCGATTGCATAATATACCTTTGTTTAAAAGGTTATATTTATTTTGTTGGTTAGGGATTAGGCTGGGGGATCCCCAAATGGTGCGGGTGACAAACCAAGGGGTTAGCTAGCACTGCTGGCCCTGACGCCTAAGGTAAAACAGCAAGTTCTGACAAGTCTTCATAATGGTTAGCCTGCCAATTAGCAGAGCCCATAGTCAATTTTCTGACAAATGGAAAACTTATGTGGCGTAGGTGGCAATGGAAAATTAATGCTTACTTTTTATCAAATTCGCTCAAAAGTGATGTCAAGCAGAAAGAAAGATTTTTGTGGCTTTATCTTCATGTTGGCTTTCAATAACCGCTCAAATGCTTTTTCAAGTTGTTACAGGTGTTGAAAAAATATTTTTAAGAAGACATCATATTATCCAGGTATACTAGTACACAGGATAGCTTATGATCTCCCAAAATGTTATACATTGCATTTTAAAAGGTTGCTGATGCATCACATAGCTCATATGGAATGCGTGTAGGGTAGAATAGACTTTGCAGCATGATAATCGCGCAATTCTCTTGCTCCTCTTTAGCAAATCGATTTTCTAGTATCTGGAGATAAGACCTAATGTGATCAAAAATTTTGAATCTCCCATATAATCTAAAGCTTTGTTAATTTTTATCAACAGGTACAAATCACTTTTGTAATTGCAGTGAGGCAGTGTTCATTAATTACAACGAGGTTACTCACATCATTCATCTTTTGGTTAAAGATAAGCTAGCCCAAGGACTTTTTAAAAGCACAAGCATTCCACACTTTAGTAGTTTGTCAAGTTTGTCAAGTCACCGGGTGTAAAACCTTGTATCCCCCAATATTTTGATGCCAGGGGACCCAGAAGTTTTGGGGTGTTAGATGTTCTATTTTTTGCTTCTTTTAGTTAAGAAGTCTTTTCCAGATACTTCATCTGCAGAGGAAAATAGTAATAAAAAATATATCAATTTTTACTTAAAATTGTGAAAAGGAAAAAAGTGTAAAGTTTAGTAGCTCAGTATCAGCTTTTTAAGGGTAATCTGTGAGGTTTCTTGGGGAAAATCTAGGCCACCCAAGACTAGTTCTAATATAATAAACGAATTGGGGATTTGGTAAAAGCCCAATTATCTCGGTTGATCTGCTTGTGCTCGTTTAATGGCTTGGGCTTTAACCCTGAGGTTGGGTAGATCTGAGGGATCATTATTTGACTGTGTTTTTCAGAGTTGATCCCAAACCTTAATAATTGCTGACTTTCATTGTGGATTATCACCAACAGAAGTTTGGGCTTTTTGATCAGTTTGGGACTGATTACCATTATCCAATGCATCCAAATTGGCCATTTAAGTAGTAATCCTAACAATACCCCTCTAGATCTTGGCGTAGGGGAAAAACGAATGGAGAAAGCAACTATGTATACAGTTTATGACTGTGCCTTAACAACCTCTTCGATTGGGTGTTCATTGCCCCATCTATATATGAATTCATAAGGCCATAAGCATTTAGTGCCCAGTTTGTGATTGTGACCTCCAGACCAGTGATGGTAGAATAGAACGAGGTCACCTGGTTGGAAGGTGTGTAGGGGAGCATATATATCATTATATTGAGCAGTTTCTTTACTGGTTGTGGTGGACAGGTTTTCAGCAACCAAAGCCTGAAGTCTTATGATTTCATTTGCAATAATTTGCATAGAGACTTCAAGTGCTTCAGGAGATGCTTGGTCAAGCATTACCAGGACTTTGGAAGGCAGATGGGGATTTCTGCCATACAATGCTTGGAATGGTGACATATTAGTAATGAATGGTAAATAATCCAATAGGCTTAATTCCACTAGGAAAATATTTGGCCAATGAAGAGGGTCAGTCATAGCTATTGTTATAAAGTTGGCAGAATCGCTAAGATATGCTGTGAGGGTTTTTGAACAGGTTTTGGCCCACTGAGCAATAGGACCAATAATATGACGATCGTTGCCCTTTGAAACAACAAAACAAACTAATAAAATATTACGGAGCACTTGCTCCCACTATACTCTTAATTTAATATATTAAACACAGCGGATCCTCATTGTTTTGTTCTCAACTTATTAAAAACCTTTTTTCCTTTATAGTCTTGTCTCATCTCTATTGTAGCGACTTCAGTTGCTACTGCTTTTATGGCTTAGTTTTTTGATTCGCCATATCTCATTGGTTCCATCAATTCTTCATTTGTTAATTTCAAAATCACTTAATTAGAGGCGATTCCTCAACAACCCAATATCGCCTTACTTTGAGGCGCTCAAATAATTGTTACTCATAGTAAACTCATCAGATTCAATCCATTCTGCCATCACAACTTAGGGCTTATTGTTGGACAATCTCCTTCTCAACTTAAGAAAAAGAATGTTGGAGGTACGAGTGCCCCAAAATCTGCTACCATGATTGGCCCATCACCTGCCTGATCTTCACATAATATTGTGGCTATCAACAATATGAGTACCCATGGCGAAAAGACCTTGGCGAATTCTCAGTGAAATCTTAACTATCAGAAAAATATGGTTTATAACCAAAATCAGCTTAAAAAGGTAATAACTAATAATAGGATTACTCCAACCTCTTGGCTGAATTTGGGGTGTTCATTACCACATGGGTTTTATCACCTCATAAGTGAGAAGATACTACTTTACAATGATAGGGTGCAAGCTAGCCAATTAATACCACACGAGTCTGACCACCGCCAAGGTGAGAAGATTTTACTCGCTGGTGATTGGATACAATTTATCAAATCATTACCACACAAGTCTGACCACCACTGAGGTGAGAAGATTATACTTGATGATGATATGGTGCAAATTAATCAGTCATTACCACATGAGTCTGACCACCACTGAGGTGAGAGTTTACTTGATGATGATAGGGTGCAAATTAACCAGTCATTACCACATGAGTCTGACCACCGCCAAGGTGAGAAGATTTTACTCGCTGGTGATTAGTTAAAATTCATCAAATCATTACCACACGGGATGGTTTTGCCTCAAAATATTTATCTTCAATATGATAGGCTGACAGCCTATATTTCCTAATTTTGATGACTCAGCTTTATATACTTTTGCCTCAAATACCCATGGTCCCAAAATTCGTTCTAAGTTAGTTAGGAAATACTAGTATCAAGAAAAGGACCTTTTCTTGGATTTGCCCTTCTTAAACAATAAAAAACATAAAAAACTTTAACAAAGCATTATTTATTACTTTTATTTATAAGGTAAATTTCTCACTTTAACAAAGAATTTGTGGCATCTGTTGGTGGATCCAACAAACTGGTGCTCACTACAGGGGATCACCTTGAATACTTCAATAAGTATTAAAGTAATGGAGAGTGTCACCCATTGGGTGCAAAATGGGGAAGGGACTGAAGATGATAATCAAATGGATAGCCCTACCGCTTTGATATTTGTAGATAAAGAATTTGAATGTATATTTAATACCTGAGTCTCATCGCATCACCTGGCCAGCTACTGAAGCCGTGAGAGACCTTACTCATGGTATCCTTAACCCTGGTGACATTGCATCTTGTGAATGAGCATCATTGGTAGAGGAACACCACTTGTTTCTCTATGAGACTAGTGTCCTCCCAGAGACCTATGGTCAGCTTATAAATTTGACCACCTATGTACGCAAGTTTGCTCACCCTGCCTTGGTCCATATGATGCATCTCTTAGCCAGCCATCATGAAGAGCTTCATCGACACCTAGATACCCATGCAGCTCTGAAACTAGCCTATGATAAATTGTAATAACTGACCTCCAAACATCTTGGAGCAGTTAGATCTGGTGTGGAAGCTAATTGCAACTTCATCATACAGCTGCATGACTGACTTACTACTATGGCCACTGGGATTGTAATGTATGTCGAGGAGGCCATGAAGATATTCCAGGTTGAACTGAATGCATCCTCCGTTAGCACCCACTCGTTGTTGGAGGAGTTTGCTAATGAACTTGAAAAACATAATGAGCAAATGTACAGGGACCTTTCAGCCCCCAACTCCGTCCCTCAAGAGGAATATGAACAGCGTGTGGCTGTGGTGGAGCGACAGTTAATTCAGGCCTTTTCGCGTGTCAATGAGCTGGAACGCCGTCTGTTGCTTGAACCATCTAGCGCCATCACCACCCTTGCGGCTAAGGTTGTTCATCTAGAAAAGGAGCTAGATCTCAAAGCTTCATTTGAAAATACCAAATATTTGGCACATCGCCTGACTGAATGTGAAACCTAAGCAAAAGTGGTAAAAGCTTCGCTGGAAAGCCCTGTGCTGTTGAAGGAAGTATTTACTCAATTGATGCAGGTCGAGTGGAAGTATGAGCAGATCGAGGATGGAGTACAAGGCCCAAGCTCACACCCACGTGACAATGAAGGGTGTAAAGAAATAAAAGAAGAGTTGAAAAACTGCGTGGAAGCTGTGGAAACTGCTCAAATAAACCTAATCTCGCTGGTGTCACAACTCCATTTTTCAAGTCAATGCAATAAAGAGCTGAGTGGAAGATTTTGAAACTCATAAATTAGGGATCAAAGCTCGACTGAGACTATGTGAATCTGGGCCCCTAGAAGCCCTCACCAAAATAGAAACCCGGCTTGAAGCATGCAAGATCAGTTTGATCGCCTTTTGCGTACATTTGATCAGTTAAACTACCGCATTGAAACCTCAGAGCAGAAGCTCCAGCTATTCATTTCTTACCGGGGGTGATTCTAATTCATTCAAACTGACGTTCAAAGACAGTTTTATCCCGGGAGAAGGCAGCAGTGCTTCATTATTATATGTCTATGAAGCAGCTATGGAAGGGGCAACGGATCATCAGAAGGCCAAACATATACTTTCCTGTTTGGGCCGCATGGCACAGGAGGTGATGGTCCCACATATGGATGCTTTTAGCACCTGGTCCGAGGTTAAAGAGGCCCTCATAAACACGTTCAGTTTAAAACAGGCTTTAAGTATGAAAAAGCAAGCTTTTATGCATATGAGTATCTGAAAAGGAGAGTCAGTGGTCGCCTTTGTGGAACGATTTTATATAGATGCACAGACGTTGTTAACTTCAAAGATGTTGACTTTGTTTGATGCTGTAGCCGCCATTATGACTGGAGTGGCTTCTTACCCTCCGCTAGTGATGCACATCACCTCAGTTAAACGTTATTTCCATACCATTCAAGACATCAAGGAGGCGTTAATAGATGTCGCTGATTTCCATAAGCCCAAAGTTTCACGTGGAGCAGTATCTCGTCCTCACGTTTTAACCATTGAAGCTTTAAAGCCTAAGCCTCGGGCCCTAGCTATTGAAGACAAGAAGGAGCCCATTCAGATAATGGGCCCTGAAGAGCAAAACCCCAAAGCAAAACGTCCTGAACGCCCTCGGTGCAAATACTGCAACAAGTTTGGACACAAGGAGGCTGTGAGCTGAGAAAAGAAAGCTGACGCCGAGGAACAGGAGCAGGGAAAAGCAATGTCAGCATAGGGAAAGTCACACCTATTGCTGACAAATCCCATGTGCCTGACTCATTTAAACAACTTATGCCATTAACTCGCATTACTAATACCCCTGGGGATGATTCTGAGGGGTACAGATGAGGTTGGCTATTTTGTTGAGGAGTACCTGCTGAAGTGTAAGTGTCATATTTCTTGAATGCTGGAGGATTAGATGAAGCCACCATACCTGAAGAGACGTATCTCTGCCAAGTTCTAGGGGAGCCAGCCATTATCAATACTACCAGCGATGCAGATGAGGTGTTGTCTCACCTTATTCGCCCTCTCCAGCATGGCCATACCATGCAGTCCATCCAGGAAAATTACCCCAAGACTGCGTGCAAATTAACCTCCACTTTCCATCTTAAGAAGGTCTTAACACTATTGCCCACTTTTGGGGGGGTACTTACAAAGGTCGAAGTGGTTATCCAAAAAGTTTGGGTGATGGCTATCTTAGATACAGGCTCCCCGGTGAACGTAATCTCCTCCAAGTTGATGAAATGATCAAACTTGCTTCTGACTTGAGTACAACCAAGACTTTGGAACCACTGGTCCTAACAACACCCGCGCACTGGGTGCTTACTCATCCCTTCCCATTCATATGGGGAAGCTTATTCTATCAGCCCCCACAGTGGCTTTGGATAATAACGCTTATGATATGCTTATAGGTACTCAGTTTATAATTGAATATGACGGCATTATCAATATGAAGCAAGGGTTCTTGTCGTTGCTCACTTATGAAGTCCCCTTAGTTAAAGCCAATAAAGAACCTAGCAAGGAGTAATATTCTTGCATGGTAGAGTACCCGCTTTCCGCCTTACCTATATATTATATCAACCTCGCAAAAATGGTTACTAAAGAAGGCCAAGCTGCCAATGAGCTCCGAGCTCCTCTACCTTCTTACCAAGTGTTGGATAGGGTTTTATATTACCACAATCACATACTCCCCATAGTGGCAAATTTGGATCAAACTGGGAGGGGCCATTTGCCATCGTGTATAAGAGAGGAAATGAGTATTCTATAAAGTCTTTGGCTACAGGAAGTATCATAAAATGGGTACATGGCCGCTTCCTACGACCCTACACCCCTCCCAACATTCTTGAGGGGGGCAATGTCAGACAATCTCCTTCTTGACTTAAGAAAAATAATGTTGGAGGTACAAGTGCCCCCAAATCTGCTACCATGATTGGCCCATCGCTTACCCAATCTTCAAATAATATTGTGGTAATCAACAATATGAGTAGCCATGGCGAAAAGACCTTGGCAGATTCTCGGTGGAATCCTAACTATTGGAAAAATATAATTTATAACCTAAATCAGCTTAAAAAGGTAATAACTAACAATAAGATTACTCTGACTTCTCGGCTGAATTTGGGGTGTTTGTTACCACACAAGTTCAATCACCTCCGAGGTGAGAAGATATTACTTGATGATGATAGGGTGCAAATTAACCAATCATTACCACACGAGTCTGACCGCTACTGAGGTGAGAAGATTTTACTCAATGATGATAGGGTGCAAATTAACCAATTATTACCACACAAGTCTGACCACCACTGAGGTGAGAAGATTTTACTTGCTGGTGATTGGATACAATTCATCAAATCATTACCACACAGGATGGTTTTGCCTCAATATATTTACCTTTGATCTGATAGGCTGACAGCCTATATTTCCTAATTTTGGATGACTCAGCTTTATATACTTTTGCCTCAAATACCCATGGTTCCAAAATTTGAACTAAGTTAATTAGGAAATACTAGTATTGAGAAAAGGACCTTTTCTTAGTTTTGCCCTGCTTAAACAATAAAAAGCATAAAAAACTTTAACTAAGCGTTATTAATACTTTTATTTATAGGGTAAATTTCTCACTTTAACAAAGAATTTGTGGCATCCGTCAGTGGATCCCACACTTATTGTCCAGTCATATAAGAATTGCAACATTACCCCCCCCCCTTTTTTTCTTTGACTGGACGATAAGGCTTCTATTACCTATACGCATGGAGGAACTTTACATGCACTTGGTTGATGATCCAATTACTAGTGGGGTCCTTGATAGTATATGCGTCCACACCTGGCTTTTTGATAACTTCGAATGGCCCAATCCAGATATTGGCCAACTTGCGTTTCTGTCCAAACCCATGTTGGTCATGGAAGAGAACCATATCGTTTTTCTTTGAACTGCGCCAACCTGCTATGACTTACCTGATTGGCAGCTTGATTCCTGATCTTCTTGGCTAAGCAGAAAGAAAATGCTTCAGTTTGCAATTTGATCGGAATGTTTTTAAGGTTAGTCAAGTAGCAGTGGGGTTCCACTCCACCAGTGTCTTCCACACATGATTAAAGTAAGCCAGAAGAGCCAAGTTTCAGCTGTATAGTAGCTGGAAGGGACTCTTCCTCATGGCAGAATGGTAACTGATGTTATAGGCAAACACGGCAGTGGAAAGGAGGGAAGTCCAATCAGAATGTTGATCCATTACTAATTTTCGTAGGATGTTTACCAGAGTCCCATTCACCCATTTGACCATTCCATTAGATTTGGGGTGGTATGAGGTTATCAGAACCCCGCGGATTCCCATAAGCTAAATCAGTTTGGGGAGGATGTGCGAGGTAAAATTGGTTCCATTATCAGTGAGAATAAACTGAGGGCAATTATGTCACTGAATAATGCACTCCATCACGAACTTGACCACTGTAACTGCTCCCAAATCTCATATGGCCCCTGCTCTGACCCATCAGGTCAAGTGGTTGTTAGCCACAAAATGTACTTACACTGGTTGGCTTCTGTTGGCAAAGGACCAATGACATTAAGGGAACCGGGTCCTAAGTGGAATGTGGTTTTACTATCCAGTATTAAGAATTATGGCGGAATGGTGTCAGACAAACAGCAAGTAAGAATTAGACTGGCCTGCCAGCTCAGATGCTAGAGCACCTGAATGACAAACCAGAATGCCACTGGCACTGCTGCTAATTGGAGGAATATATAACTGGAAAAAAATCTCACCAAGAACTGCCAATGAGCCAGAATCTCATACAGGCAAATAAAATTACAGATGAGTACAGCCATTAACCCTGAGGGGTGTGTGAGGGTCAACAAAAAGCTGGTTTAATTTTCGGCATGAAAATATAATTTTAGGAAAGGTTTTAAATGGAAAAGTTAGAAAAGAAAAATTGACTAACAAATTTCTCAGTGTGATTTGACTAATTAAATAGTGGTCAGTTTAGAGAGGAAATAAGCCAGGATTGGGTCCAACAAGTTTGACCTAACTGGCGAATTGTTCAGGAATGGGGAACAGATAATTTAACTGGGAACTGACATTTTATAATTCAGCAGCAGGCTGATTCACTGTTGGTTTGACTTTGAACATCTGACCCAAGGCTTGACTACGTTTCAGATGGTTGGTGTGACGGCATCTGGCTTAACAAGCAGCAGGAATCCCCCAAGGCCACCCCAAGTAGGGGTGGGCTCATTTGGTTGGAAATGAGTTCCGGACGCCCAACCCACCCATGCTCAGTCACTGGGCTGATCATTTGGTCAGTGGCGTTGCATTGGGTGCAAAACCCAATTTGCTAGCAGGGAGCTTCAAACCCTTGTCAATGGTGTCTGATACTGTTACCTGCCCATTGGGGATGATCCCCAACAATTTTGGGAGGAGATGATTTTTTCAATCGTCATGTTAACTGAATCAAAACTGTTGGGCATTCCAGCCAATAGATTAGTCTTCATACCTTTTTGACCATTTGAGATCTGAACATTGGGCTGATGGCCGCTTGAATTAGTTCCAATTAATTTCATTTTGGCAATATCAGCACAGATTTCACTGATTCCCCTTAGCAGTTCTGCTGAGGTGAGTGTGGGTACTGGGGGTGGGATCCAAAGCGGAAGAGCTGTTACCCAGCGCTAGTCTATCATGTGAGCGAGATCGCCCTGAGTAATGAGGGGTACAGCCATCCTCTTTGGTGCCTACTGGCTAGGGAATGGGAAAATGGCCTGATCAACGCCCAGAGGACGTTCCCCAGGACTTACATTACCTTGCCTTTTTCCAAGGGAAGGGCCCCACCACCGGGAAAATGCATGAGAGCCATATTCTTGTGCACCTTGGGTAACTTGATCGCCATCACCATTGCAGTTTTTTGGGGAGGGCGGGGAGCATTGGGGTGGGATTTGTGAAACGCTTTGACCAATTCCATACAGTTTGCACAATCATGCGCCTTGACCCAACTGTTCTTGTAGGCTGGATAACCTTTCCAAGCCATGAGATATTGAATGGACCGGCTGGAATTGCGGGATGCTAGGATATTTTCCACCTCAGGCTCTTCCACCTCCTCAATGATGATCAGTTCAGGTTTTGTGGGATCGAACCCTTGAAAGGTGACAGCTGGGAAATGTGGAAGATGGGATAATGTTTCCAGTGAGCCATAAGCTTCAACCAGAATGCACCGTTACCCAAGACCTCTTCCACCGAATGGGGGCTGGAACGCTTACTTGCGAATTTATGGGAAAACGCTTGAATACTCAAATGGCGGGTATCAAGCATAACATAGGAGCCCACTGTTATATTGTGACCTGGGAGCCACTTACGATATGTAAACTGCTTGTAGTCATCAATAGCTTTGATGAGGTGTTCCTGCACCAAGGATTGAGTTGACCTAATATGTTTAGCATGATATGCGGCAGCTTGGACCTCTGTCCGCAAGCAAGGTCTGACCAAAAATGAAGGATTGTAACCAACGTTGCTTTGTAGGGCGAAAATCCTGTAAACGCATGCGTTCCATTGTTATAGGTGAATTGAGCGAGGGGAAGGTCATTGGCTCAGGTATCTTGTGCAGCCGCAGTATAGCAACACAGGTACTGTTTGAGGACTTGGCTGACTTGCTCGGTCTGTCCATCAGACTGGGGATGGTACGCTGTGGAACAGCAGGGAGATATTTTGAGGATAGATAGGAGTTCACTCCAAAAATGCGTCATGAACTGTGAACCACATTCACTGATGATCTCCTGTGGAAGACCAAACATCAAGAACACGTGACATACAAAAAGGCGGGCGGTCTCCTCTGACGTAATTGTGGAATTGCAAGGAATAAAGAGGGAAAATTTAGTGAAACGATCCACCACCACCATCACCGCTGTACCCATTAGAGCAGGGGAGTTTGACAATAAAGTCCACAGACACTGACATCCATGGACCCTCCGGCTGCTGTAAGGGGTGCAAAAGACCATTTCTACCAGAGCGGTCCAACTTAACCTGTTCACAAGTAACGCAGTTGGCGATTCAAGCTGGAACTTCTTTTGTCAAACCCGCCCAGTTGTAGGTCCATTTGATCAAATCGATGCATTTTTTGTTACAAGGATGACTGACTGTGGGGGGATCGTGATGCGCGGAATACCTCAGTTTGGAAGGAGGGGGGATCCCAAACGCACAACCAAAAATAAATAAAACCCTCCATTAATGATTATAGGGAGTGTTTATGCTTCTGGTGAGATAACTGCTCAACCAACTCCACGCCCTCAGGGCAGGCCATTTGACTGGCTAAGACCTGAGCAACTAATGGAGCGTCAGGGGCCAGAGCAACAGAAGAAATGATAGGGGGACAATCGACAATATTTGGATGGCAGGAATCATGGCAACGAGATCCACTTCCTCTGGATCCATGGGACAGTAAGTGGAGCTGCGGCTGAGAAAATTGGGAAGTATGTTGAGCACACCTTTTATGAACTCTTAATTGAAATTGAAACTGCACAAGTCCTATAGGTTCTGGCTTGCCAATGTGCCACTTTTTGGGGTTTAAAAAAATACAAGAGAGCCTGGTGGTCCATACAGACCGTTAACTTAAGTTGAGCACCCTGTAACAGATACCTCCAATGAGTTAATGGCCATGAAATAGCTTCCAGCTCCTTGTCATAAATGGCCCAGGACTGCTCCATAGAGGTGAACTTATGGGAAAAATAGGCAACTGGATGTTCTAAGTAATCATGCTCCTGGAGCAACACCACCCCCATGGCTACTGCTGAGGCGTCGCATGCAATGATATATGGCTTGGTGGGATCAGCGTGTTTCAAAGTGGGAGGGGACACAAACACCTCTTAAATCAATTTGAACGCCTGTTGGCATTTGGGCATCCAGTGAAATAGTACATTTTTCCCTGTAAGGGTTGAGCGGGGCAGCAAGCTGGGAAAGTGCTGAAGAGAACTTTTTTAAGAAATGATGGTTCCCAAGAAACTCCATAATTGATTCTGGGTAGTCGGGGTTGACCATTCCTGAATATCATGCAACTTATTGGGAGGGATTGCGTAACCATCTTTAAAGACAAGGTTCCCAAGGAAGGTAACCTCCTCCTTATAGAACTCGCACTTGGAAGGCTTAATTTACAAGCCTACCTTATGCAAGGTGGCCACAACTGCTTCCAACTCAGTAGCGTATTGTTCAGGAGTGGTAGAGTGGACCAGAATGCGTCAATATATGCAACTGCGCAGGTAATCCAGAGGTTACCAGTACATTATTGATTATGTCTTGAAATGTAGCGGGAGCATTATTAAGCAAAAGAGAATTATGCAGAATTGAAAATGCCTCATTTCATCTGGCTTGCTGTTAACCATTCTTGCCCTTTCATTACCCAAATCTGGTTGAATGCATTGATGAGATCCAGCTTGGAAAACACCTGAGATTTGATGATTGCTTGGTCTATCATCTGTCCTAAAGTCAAGGGGTAGGGATTGGAAACTGTGATTTTATTTATGTGTCCATAGTCCACACAGGGGCGGAGGGAACCATTTGCTTTTTAGTGAAGATGATGGGAGACGCAACTGGCGAGGTCTCCTTGAACAGACACCCTTTTTTCAACATATTGTCCAACCAGGTGTTGAGCGCATCCTCCTCCTCTGCTGTGTGGGGGTACAACGGGTAGTTGATATTCATCAACTCTACTGTCATACGAAATCCACAGTCAAATCTAGTGTGAGGAGGTAGACAATTCACCTTTTCAGAATTGAAAATGCTTTGATAGTGCAGTAAAATTTCTGGAAAATCGTATGGTATGCCTGTAGGAGAGATGAGGGACATGATAGAGCTGCGACCTTGAGCTTTCTTAAGAGTGTCAATTAGGGTAAATTCACCCTCCAGTTGATCATTAATGAACAACAGCATGTTGACTCAGGTGTATCTTGACATGTTGCTGACGCCACCATCCCACTCCTAAGATCACTGGAAACACCAAGTTCAGCATAGCAGAAAAGCGGTCGCAGAAGCTGAACTGGTGTATTGAAAATGTGACTAGTTGGCAAACAGGGTATGAGGTTTGGGAGGCTGACGATGCAACCATCACTGAAGGACCTGCATCCAAGCCAAGTTCCAATTGCTGGGCCAGTTCTACAAACACAAAATTACTCACGGTTCCAGTGTCCACTAGGGCCTCAAAGGAGACATGATGGGACCCAACGCTAATCTTCATGGGTAATAAGAAGTAAGCGGACTTCTCTTTATTGTTAGTTGTGGATGAATTCAGTGATACCAAAGAGATGGTATTGGGTCTAAGAAAACACTGGGCTCTTGTGGGGGTAAACTCGTTGCAAGTCGGGATGTCAAATCCTAAAACATGGGCAGAATAGCCATGGCAACTATGAGGTATGGGTTTGAAGTTTTGAGTGGAACTGGTCTATTGTGGACAGAGAAAATCTTTTCACAACCTGATTCAGTTGAAAAGGAGGGGCCATTGCTGCGCCAATATCTACAAGAAAGGCAGAAATGGTTAAATTTAATGGTTGGTCAATTATGTCAATTAAACAGCAAGTAAGAATTAGACTGGCCTGCCAGCCCAGGTGCCAGAGCACCTGAACGGCAAACCAGAATGCCAAAGAAACTGCTGTTGGTATGACGGATACGGAACAGGAAAAGAATTTCACCAATAACTGACAGTGAGCCAGAATCTCATACAGGCACATAATAAAATACTAGACGAGTATGGCCATTAACCCTGAGGGGTGCGTGAGGTTTGTGGAAAAGGCAGTTTAATTTTTGGCATGAAAATAAAATTTTAGGAAAGGAGTTTACAGAAAAGTTAGGAGAAAAAATCGACCAACAATTTCTCAGTATGATGTGACTGATTAAATAGTGGTTGATTTAGAGGGGAAACAAGCCGGGATTGGGTCCCACAATTTTGATCTAACTGGAAAATTGTTTGGGAATGGGGAACAGATAATTTAACTGGGAATCAACATCAAAGAATTCAGCAGCAGGTTGAGTCACTGTTGGTTTGACTTCAAATGTCCAAACCAAGGCTCGACTATGTTTATGATGGTTGGCATGACAGCGTTTGGCCTGATGAGCAGCAGGAATCCCCCAAGGCCACCCCACGTAGGGGTGGTCCCATTTGGTTGGAAACGGGTTCAGGACACCCTACCCGCCCATGCTCAGTTGCTGGGCTGTTCATTCAGTCAGTGGCGTTGCATCGGGCACAATGCCAAATTTGCCAGCGGGGAGCTTCAAACCCTCATCAATGGTGTCCAATGCTGTTACCTGCCCATCGGGGAAGATCCCCAACAATTTTGATAGGGGGTGATTTTTCAATCATTGTGTTACCCAAATCAAAACCTTTGGGCATTCCGGATGATAGATTGGTCTTCATACCTTTTTGACCATTTGAAATCAGAACATTGGGCTGATGGCCGCTTGAATTAGTTCCAATCAATTTCATTTCATCAATCTTGGTGAACATTTCACTTATTCCCCATATCAGTATTGCTGAGGTGAGTGTGGGTACTGGGGGCGGGATCCAAAGAATAAGAGCTGTTACCCAGCGCTCATCTACCACGTGAGCGAGATCACCCTGAGTAATGAGGGGTACATCCATCCTCTTTGGTGCCTTCTTGCTAGGGAATGGGAAAATGGCCCAATCAACGCCAAGACAATGTTCCCCAGGACTTACAAATGGCTTCCTCATTTGGCACTGATGGCGATATGAAATAGTTTCGAGTACATCAAAGCTCATGCTTCCCAATAATATTGAGGGCGCAACAACTCCATTGTCTTGCGCACCCTACCATGTCCAACTGCCTTGTGCACGCTCATAATGATTTCCAGTCATGCTGAGGGTCACAGAAAATTCACTGTGGAATCACCAATTTGCTTGTACAGTTCCCCATTCCATTGATAGGTATTTGTCAGCATCTCATTTAATGCTTTGATCACTTTAGGTGATTAATAGTCATACTTTCCACTGAGCATCTTATCATACATCACATCACTGAGGTCTTCCATCACTGCAACAATCAGCAATTAAGATAAACAGTCAACGTTCTGATGCTTTACTCCTGGCTGATGAAGGATTTCAAAGTCATAAGCCTGCAGCTTAAGAGCCCTTTCAGCCACACTGCCTTCAGGTTCTTTGAGGTTCTGCAACCAGAGTAATTACGCGTGGTCTTTTACAACTTTATCTTTACCCATACAGATAGACTCTGAATTGCTTATATGTGTAGATTACGGCCAAGTACTCTCACTCAGTCACAGTATAATTACGTTCATGGCTAAGGCTTTGGCTGCAGTATGCAACTGGGTGCTCCTCCCCTTCATAATCTTTTTGTGATAAAACTGCCCCCACATCGTAAAGAGATTCATCCATCTTTACAATAAATTCCTTTTTGAAATTTGGGTAGTGTAACATGGGCGCACTAATTAGTGCCATTCAAAGGGTACCAAATGCGCATTGGCGCCGTTCCGTCCATTCAAATATGACATCCTTCTTTAGCAGCTCAAAAAGTGGACCACCAATACAACTGAAATTGGTATGAAGCATTTCTAATAACCCACCATCCCCAAAACACCTGAATGTCCCGCTTACTAGCTGGCTTATTCATCTTCTGAATAGCTTCCACCTTGGCTGGTTGGGGTCTCAGCCCAGTTGCATCCACCACAAAACCAAGGTAATTTGACTGATCCTTAAAGAAGTGACATTTCCGGGACTTGATCTTGATATTGGCCTCAGCCAGTCGGCAAAATACCTCATCCAGATTGTAAGGTGCTCAGTGGACATATGAGAGAAGATGTTAATATCGTTGAGGTACACAAGTACACACGACAGCTTCAGATCACCCAGAATGGTGTCCATTGCTCGTTGGAATGTAGCTAGGGCATTACATAGCCCTTGTGGCATATGAGTTGGTTGGAATAGCCCTTTGGATGTGATTATGGCACATTTTTCTTGGTCCCCCATGGGCAACTCAATCTGCCAATAACTGGATATAAAATTAATTGCCAAGAAATAGGGAGCTCCACCTAACCAGTCCAGTGCATCATCAATCCTCGGAAGAGGGTATGAGTCTTTTTTGTTAATACTAATAAGCTTTTGGTAGTCAATTACTATGTGGTTAGTACCATCTTTCTTCTTAACAATTAGGACAGGTGAAGCCCATGGACTCTTAGATGGTATGAGCAAGACCCTGCTTTAGTATCTTGTCAATCTCCGCAGTGACAGCTTCTTCAGCTGCCCTTGATTGGCGGATTGGTTGAGAACTTATGGGGGGATGATCCCCAGTTTCCGCTGATGAACAAACCCCCAAGCGCACCCTAAATAATGATCATCAACAGCAAAAATCTCTTTGTATTTTTGAAATAAGGATTCCGCTTGATCTCTTTGGTCTTCCGTTAGCCTTATTAAATTTTCACATGGTACAACGGCCATTACACCATGCTGTGTTTCAATGGGCAGGCCAAATTCATCCAATGAACTGAACTCATGAACCTGGAGGACCTCTTCAACTGAGATGAAGTGTAAGTATGCCACTATTTGGTGTTGGCATATTTGCATTGGTTTATTCTGAAGATTTGTTTCCAAGATTTTTGATCTCCTCATGTCCAGGAAGTATAATGCCTGGGGCCATGTGGGGCTCAAGCCGTGATTGCTGATAAGGTTAATGACCTCCCCATGGCCCAGCAGGTACTTCCACCTCAAAATCGGTGTTTATGATTACTTGGTGTCCAGCGGGAATAGATATAGTGCCCGCATCTCTAAGTGGTAGCCCTTGGTATTCATAAATTTGATGGGGAAGGGCTTGGGTCTTGCACTTAAGTTGATGATAGCGAACCAAAACCACCACATCACCATATGCAAGGTTAATGTGACTCATGTGTACCGGATCCTTTGGCATTCCGCCGGAAGTGAAGTAGATTGGGATACGCTGCCCCAGAATTTCAAATGTCTACTCTGTCATATCAACAACAGCCCCAAAGTGGCGCATAAAAGCAGTTCCAATTAAAAGGTAATAGTTATTGTTTGGTAGCACTATGGCTGGGGCTACAACGATAATTGACCCAAATCACAAAGGTAGTGCACTATACGCTCCTCCAGAGACCGTGATTTCTGCGCCTGCAGCCCCATACACCACATGATACTCCACATCAGGCTTTAATGCCAACTTTGCCACCAACTTTGTGGACACTATGTTGATTGGGGTGCCTATATCAATTATTGTACAAACTCGGGCTTTTGCTACAACTGTGTCACATTAAGTACACTCAGATAAGATGCATTCTGATTGTTTAAAACCTGGATACTTCACGCATCTCGTTTCCAAGGAAGCTCATAACCCTCCCCAAATTTATGCATATTTAGTTATAGCGTTCACAGAGAGGGCTGTGTTCACCTCTATTAATAGAAGCGCATCATCATATGAATTTGGTTCATCAGTAGAAATTTAATTAAACATTTGACAGGCATAAGGATTTGGTTGCTCCTGGGGCCTGCTTCTACCGTGTCCATAAATTGCGCTTGTGTCAGCACATTCACCCCCCCCCCAACTGGCTGCTAATATAGAATGGAATCGTCATACTGGGGAACTTTCACTGAATGTACTGTGTTAGGTTTAGGTGGGACGTTTTGAGTTAGAATAGCGGAAATAGAGACTCCCATCTCTACTCCACTCTGACTTTTCCTTGATTGTACTGTTCCTGCGGTAGGGAATGAACTGGACGATGAAGACAACTTCTGGCCAAGTGCCCAGAGTAACTGCACAAGAAACAATTGATCCTGTAAGATCTGCGTCCATGATTGTTGTGAAATGGGCCACCCCAAAAGTTAGGCTGGGGTCAAGCAGTGTAGACAGACCCTTCCTGATAGTTGAACTTCTGGCAGCAACTCCGTTTTAGAGGAGGTCTGTAGTGATAATAAGGCTGGGGGTTACTAAATGGACGCTGAACTGGAAGAGATAACTTCCTCAAATAAGAAGGTCCAGCAGCAGAGGATATGGTTCCACTCTATTTTGGGTGGAGGGAAGGTAGCGGATAACTGGTTCAAGATTTGATTGAGTTTAAGCAAAGGTATACCAACTTCTAAATATGGAGCCATGGTATTAAAAAGCTCACGGTATGGTTTCACAGCGGAGGTCAACTCTATGCATACATCTGATTAGGTTAAATTTTCCAGCCCCAGTTAACATGGGCTTCCACCATAAAGCAATCAGCAAATGCGGTGAGGGTTTCATTATACTGAAGCTTAATGGTTAAAAACTTGTCCTTCCGCTGTGCCATTTTCATAGTACTCTAATTAACCACAACACAGTATTTTTCACTTTTTGATAATGAGCAGAACTGATGGGAAGATAGCATTAACTTGGTCAGAGCTTTCTGACATCCAAAGTGGATTTTAATAATTTGGCTTTTTATTTGATCTGAAGCTCCTTCTACTGAAAACTCAAATTGCTTAAAAAATCCATGGATGTTCCCATTGGCATCAAATGGAGGCAGCTTATTGATATAAACATCCTGTAGAAAATCCTTCTTCCACTGGAGCACAGCACCCAAGGCAAGCTTGAGTTCTGCATTCTCAATGGTTGCTGCATCTCAAAAGACTCCTTTTCAGAGCAAGCCTGATAGGACATGGCCAGTGACTGAGGAATGTTGTTGGTATTGTGATTGATCAATGGACCCCCTGTAGTGAGCACCACTATTATAAAATTGGCAGAATTGCTAAGATATGCCGTGAGGGATTTTGCACAGGTTTTGGCCCACTGAGAAATAGGACCAATGATATGATGATCAGTGCCCTTAGAAACAACAAAACAAACTAATAAAATTTTATGGAGCACTTGCTCCCACTATACTCTTTATTCAATATATTAAAAACAGCGGATCCTCACTGTTTTGTTCTCAACTTATTAACAACTTTTTTTCCTTAATCATCTCATCTCATCTCTATTGTAGCGACTTCAGTTGCTACTGCTTTTATGGCTTAGTATTTGATTCTCCATATCTCATTGTTTCCATCAATTCTTCATTTGTTAATTTCACGATTGCTTAATTTGAGGTAATTCCCCAACAACCCAATATCGCCTTACTTTGAGGCGCTCAAATAATCGTTACTTTAAAAAACTTGGCGGACCCCAATCTAAGCCGCCATTACAACTTAGGGCTTATTGTCCAGTCATATCAGAATAGTGACAACCATTTTATGGAGGGTTGCAGTTAAAGTACCATTTACCTGCTCTACCATACCATTAGTTGCAGGATGGTAGGGGGTGGATAATAGCTGTGTGGTTCCCATCAGGTCAGCTAAATCTTTCACCAGTGTCAAGAAGAAATTTTGTCTGTTATCAGAAAGAATGACATTGGGGCACCAATGCTGTGTGATATCCTATTATACAAAAACGTGGCATTAGCCTTTGCAAAAACGGTGGGGAGTGATACAGCTTTAATCACATAGTTATATGGTCCACAGCTAATAGGGGGACCTGATGTCCATTGGAGGTTCAAGGAATAGGTCCCACAACATCAATGCTAATAGTATGGAATGGTTCACAGGGTAGGATACTGGATGTTGAGAGTGGGGATTGGGTCTGGCTTGGCTTTTACATATCAGACAGAACTCCAATACATCCTGGATAGAAACAAGTATTTCCTTCCAATAACAATGAGCTCTTAGCCACAGGTAGGTTTTCTGAATTCCCCATGGCCACCTTCCGATGTCCCTCTAATATTACATCAGTTTGATTAGATGGTCTTATATAAGCACCCATTGTTTATACACAAGTTTGCACAATTGACCGTCCTTAATTTGGAGATTTGCCAATCTTTTTGCTAACACCTTTTGGAGGGTTGGGGATTCAATCTTCCATAACTGAGGTTGAGTTAGGAGGTTGTAGAGTTGATCTATTCAGGGTCAGCTATAGTTAAGATGAAAAAATGAGATAAGTAATCTGCGTTTTGATGGATTGGCCCTGGTTGGTGAATATTGGAAAAGTCGTAATTTTGAAGTTTTAACGCCCATCGGGCTAAACTCCTGTCAGGGTCTCTCATTTGCTGCAGTCATCGCAAGGAAGCATGGTAAGTAATTATAGTGAAATTTTTTCCATATAGATAATGTTGGAGATGCTTAATAGCTAATAATACTGCCAAGCATTCATAATCCATAACATTATAATTACGTTCAGCTCTGGTTAGAGTTTTGCTATAGTAGGCTATAAGATGGTTTACCAAGTTTTTGTCATGCTACGATAGGATGGCTCCAATGGCTATATCACTAGCATTTGTAAAAAGGAGAAAGGGTTTATCAAAGTTGGGATGTATATGTACTGAAGAGCGGAAAAGAGAAACGCGTAGCAGTTCAAAGCCTTCTGTTGCTCTTCTTTCCACTGGAAGGGTACCCCTTAAATCAATATATATACAAGAGGCTTAGAGGTGTCAGCAAAGTGTAGGATGAACTGGCAATAATATCACACCATTCCTAAGAAAACTTGTACATCTTGTAGGAATTTAGGGGGACAATTTGGAAATGGCCAGGACTTGTCATCCATTGGGGACTGTCATGGAAACAGCAGAAGAAGTTTAGACCAGCCTGCCAGTCAGGATGCATAAGTACCTAAAAAGCAAGCCAGAATGCCAGAGGCATTTCTGACTGAAAGACGTTGTATGGAGCCAGGCATTGCGAAATGATGATTTGTTTGTGTAGAACTACAGTGAGTATGATCCTGAAGACAAACCACAATGAGCCCATCCCAGGCCCAGTGATTCTTGCTGCAGGGGGCGGAATCACAGAAATAGTTTCAATCTTTTCATCAGCATATGGGGTTATTTTGACTGGGGAGGAAAGGAGACGGATTCTCGCTTGCAATTGGTGGATGTAAGGCCACAAGATCCCCGTGTACTGTTGTCAGAAGTTCATGATAGCAGGGTTATAGTGCCAGAAATATCTGACTCGCTGAATCTAATCAATGATGGAGGGGGCCATAGTGACCATAAGTACTGGTAAAGCCCATCCGGTATATAGACTAACAGGCCATCAGGGAAATGAAATTGGGGATGCAGCCAGAAGGATCAACACAATAAAAAAATTGATTGGTTTTTTGGCAAAATTTTATTGAAAGGAAAGGAAGAAAATCAACCAACAATTTTTTCAGTGCAATGCAACTGATTAAATAGTGGTCAATTGGGGTAGTGACAAGCCGGGATTGGGACCCTCAATTTTGACCTAACTGGCGAATTATTTGGAAATGGGCGGATTAGTTCCCTAGGAACTGACATTAAAAATTTGGTGGTGGGCTGAGTCACTGTCAGTTCAACCTCAAACATCCGAATTGGGGCTCAGCTACATTTCTGATGGTTGGCATGATGGCGTTTGGCTCAACGAGCAGCAGAAATCCCCCAAGGCCACTCACATAGGGGCGGGCCCATTTGGTTGGGAACAGGTTCAGGACGCCCAATCTGCCCACGCTTGGTCACTGGGCTGTTCGTTCAGTCAGTTAGGTTATATCAGGCAGCACCTGAATTGTCAGCAGGGGGCTTTGAACCCTCATTGATGGTGTCTGATGCTGTTGCCTGCCCATCAAGGATGATCCCCGATGACTTTGGGAGGGAGGTGATTTGTTTGATCATCATGTTAACCAAATTGAAACTGTCAAGAATTCCTGCTAATAAGTTAGTCTTCATACATTTTCGACCATTTGAGATCTGAACATTGGGCTGATTGCATCTCAAATTAGTTCTGATTGATTTCAATTTGACAATCTCAGTGCAGATTTTGCTGATTCCTTGTAACAGTTCTGCTGAGGTGAGTGTGGGTACTGGGGGAGGGATCCAAAGTGGAAGAGCTGTTACCCAGCACTCATCTACCACGTGAGCGAGATCTCCCTGAGTAACGAGGAGTACTGCCATCCTCTTTGGTGCCTTCTTGCTTGGGAATGGAAAAATGGCCTGATCAACGCCCAGAGGACGTTCCCTGTGGCTTACAGGGATATTCCAACTTTACCTACCCTATGGCCTAAGAAATCTAATTCATTCTGAAGGAAGGAGCATTTTGACAGCATTAGTTTGAATGAGGCTTGCCTTTACTTCTGGAAATCTTGTCTGAGATGATCTATGTGTTCAATATAGGTCCTCAAGAAATTGTAATAATGTCAAACAAAACTAGCACAGAAGAATGTTTTATATCGCCTAAAAGTTTGTCCATGGCGCGTCAAAAGGTAGCAGGGACATTACATAATCCATGCGGCATTCAAGTGGGCTCAAACAAACTTCGCTTGAGATGAAGGCGCATTTTTCCTAATCCTCCAGTGATAAATCAACTTGCTAGTACCTGCTGGCGAGATCCATAGCCAAAAAATAGTGAGAACTCAACTTCAAGCGTAAGGAGTCATCTATAAGCGGCAATGAATAGCTGAATTTTCTAGTTATTGAATTGAGGCGGCGATAATCTATGACAACTTAGTGACCACCATCCTTCTTCTGAATTAATAGAAGCGGGGAAACCCAGTGGCTTTTAGAAGGCATGAGTAACCAAATTCCAACAGTTACTTTAGCTCTTGGCCACTTGAGCTTACTCAACTTTATTTTTTTTGTATGACTGAGATTTAGACGTATGGTGAGCCTCAGTCTCTATTTGGTGATTCACCCCAGACATTCTTACACATTCACTTGGTCCTGAGGAAAACATATCACAGTACTCCTCGAGGAGGTCTTCAACGTTATGTCACTCATTAGGGGTGAGATTGTCACCAATTCTACTTTCACCAGAGCTATGGTGGGTATGGGGTCAAACCTAAATCTTGTAATGAGCCAAAATAACTCACATCGGCAATATTTTAGATAGGGCATAGTTTTACATATGAAATAGGGGCATACCAAGGGACTTGGATGGTTTTATTTGTTAAGTTCCTTAATAGAATAGAGGTTGATTTCCCGTATGAATGATACAAAATCCCAGGGCAGGTCAACGCTTCTTTGATTGAAGGGTATGGGTGGCCACTTAGCTCCAAAACTTGGTTAGGAGGAATGTGAATCATGATCCATATATCCACAATAACTTGTGAGCCAGATGGTATTGTGATAGGATTAGGGGCATACATAGGGATCCCCTCTTCGACATCTACAGCCTCCAGGGGTAACTTGGTTTTTTTCCCCTAAGACTTGGTACTCAATTTTGCAAATGGAGGATGGGTATTCAAGGAAGAATGCCCGTTTTTATGGGCGCCTTTATTTTTGATGGTGAGTTCAAATATTAATGGAATCTGATACCCTAGTAGGGATAGATATTTTTCCTTGTGGTTGATGATGCAGTTGAAGTCCTACATTAATTGGACTCCAACAAGCAACTTATAGTTATCATTTTCTAGTGCAACAGTGGGGGCAGTAATTAATAACTTTCCAAAACGAAGGGTAAAGCAGAATAGGCTCTTATCTCCTTAATAGACTTAATACCTGCCGTCCCATATTCAAATTTGTGAATAAAGTCTGGAGCCATTTTTATCTTTTGGATAAGCTGAGAGTAAATAATGTTATCCAGAGAACCAGTGTCAATTATTGCCAGGACAATAAGCTTATGTACTACTACTTTGACTTGAACCACAAAGATCCAAATTGGGTGTTAATATCTGATAGACTTTCATTAGGGATTTGCAGTAAAGCAAGCGGAGGATTCCGCTGTGGCCAATCTTGGGGTTGCTTAATGCGGATAAAAGTTTTATCTTCCAAGGCTTGGCTTTCTATAAATGACCTGACCACCAAAATATGTTTGGGTAATTGACCAACATAGAGGTAATAAAGTGGGATTTTTTATTTCCTTGAATAGACAGAGGGACTTCAACTTCTGATGTGGAAGCTAATACAAAACAACTGGAACTACTGGGGATACAGCTAGAACTAGAGCTTGAGTCTTGAGGCAATTGTTTTCCATCATCATAAGGATCCTCTTGCCGTATACTGACTGATCTTTTGCCAACTTACGGTGAAGGATGCTGCATCAGCTTAGTGTGGTCGTTTATTCTGCAATAGTGCAGTGTAATTCAGGTGTAGATGAATTGGGGGGTGTAACAGCCAGTACTTGGGACTGGGGATTATTGGTGTTAAAAATGAGGTGGCCTGATGGATTTATGTAGTTTGGTTAAAATTTCCAATATAGCCTTTAATATGGAGGAGGGATGTTAAGTTATACTTCACCGCTTTAAGATAAAATAAAGTATTAGGCATATTTTTATTGCCAAAAACGCTTCAGTGATGGCATTGTCTGACTTAAGATAATTCCCTGCAACCAGTGTTTTTGCTTTGAGGTAAAAATAGGGGTGAATTCTCTGATAATTTCCCCTAATTAAGGCTGATACCAATAAAGGTCTGTTTTGGGTATAAAGTTAAGTCACTCCAAATATTTAAGAAAAGCAGTCTTAACATCAGTTCAAGTATGGCAATGCATCAGATGGGGACATAATGCCTTGAGCTATACGGCTAAGACAGTTAGTTAAGTGTTTAAGTCGCTGGGTGTCAGTGGCTTCTTCCATAGCATTTTCATATTAAAATAAAAATTAGAAGATACTTCTTTTTTTAGTACTAGATGGTATGAGAAGATACTTCCTTTGGCTGGGATGTACCTCTCGTTGAATGACGGTTTTCATGATACTGGGGGGTTAATGGTCAAATAACGTTTATTGACATATGGGACCATTTTCGCATAAATGTGAACCGTTATTGCTGACGTTTTATAAGGATGGAGGGCATTCACTTTATTTTGTAAGGTGTTGATATCTTCAGTTATTGAATCTACCTGATTGTGGGCGGAAAGCATGGGCCAATTTGGTGGCAAAAAGAGGGGATACTATCAACTTTCGCTTTTGAGCTCTGTAGTCACATCTCAAAGTTTGAGTTGGTGTTGCTCAAGGGTGAGAATTTGTTGCTCCATCCCGCACATCATAGTGGGGAAATTAACCAAGAGTTTATGGTGTTCTTGATCTAAAATGAGATTAGACGCTGGAATTCTATTGTAAATATTTGGGTTTTTAAGATTTATATTTTACCATGAACTCAGGGTGTACCTGACAGGGAGCACCAGTTTTGTTGGGACCTTGGGTGTAATAACTCATATTCCTCAATATTTTGAGGCCAGGGGACCCGGAAGTTTCTGGGTGTTGTATATCCTGTTTTTTTGCTTCTCTTGGTTGAGAAGTCTTTTTCAGGATACTACGTCTGGAGAGGCAAATAGTAGTAAAAAATATATCAATTTTTACTTAAAAATTGTGAAAATGAGAAAAAGTGTAAAGTTTATTAGCTCAGTACCTGCTTTTTAAGGGTAATCTGTGAGGTTTCTTAGGTAAAAACTAAGCCGCCCAAGCCTAGATCAATAAAATAAATGAATTGGGGATTTGATAAATGTCCAATTATCTCGGTTGATCTGCTTATGCTATCTCATGGCTCAGGTTTGAACCTGAGATTGGGTAGATCTGAGGGATCATAATTTGACTGTGTCATTTGGGTTGATTTCTCTATTTGATAATTGTCGACATTCATCAGGGATTATCACCAACAGAAGTTTGGGCTTTTTAGTCAGTTCAGGATTGATTCTCATTATCCAACGCATCCAAATTGGCCGTTCAGGTAGAAATCCAACTATGTTTTCTATGACTACTTCATCACTTTCTTGGGAATGCCTGATTAGCCTCATCTTAATGAGAGTTTGATACTCACTTCCATGAAGAGTTGTATTCCTTTTGCACAGCCCAGTTCAAGGTCAATTTTTGTGAAAAAGTCAGAGTATCACTTAATAGTTACAAAGATTTGTCTTCTTATTGCTTCCTTATTCCATTAAGTAATTCTCAGGGAATTTCAGCATGTGCCCCAAGCCCTCAGTAGGTAATTCAACCTCAGATAGATCACCAACTTCTATAGCCAACTTTAATTTATTATTGGGGACCAGATGCACAAAAGCGACCAATTGATGCTTTTTGACCTTGATATTAGATTGGTTAATTTCGCCAATAAGACATCAATTTTGCCATGCTTTCTATAAGTATTCCACGCGCTACACTGTGTTCCACCTGAAAATGATTATGAAGCACCACAACCTCCTTTTAAAAAAATCTAATTATCCAGTATAGTCCCAGTACTCATAACCAGTTGATGGCCTGAAGTTATCATCACGTCCTCATTCATTTTAATGGTATCCTTCAAATTTTCATTTATGGCGGTGAGCAATGGTCGGCATTAATTTCCCTTTTGAGTATATCTGAATCATATTATTCTATAAGCATAAGATATGTTAATAAATAATTTTGTGACAATTGGTAGGCTTGTATTAGAATGAAAATAGTAAACTGGATGTATTCCCCTATATTATCAACTATGTTTCTTTAAAATTACACAAAATCTATAAGTAATTAGAAAACAGGTCTTGGTCAATATGTTATAGTTGGCACTTGGGAGCACAATTGCAGGTGCATCTACTACAAGTGCACCAAATCTCAGATGTGAGGCGCTGTAGGCTCATTCGTTTTTTGGATCTTTAAGGCCTTATGTCCCATGTTCTTTGTGATGGTCAATGTCAGGAGCAATTTTTAGTTTTCATTATTTTTATTGTTACAAGATTCATGGGTGCTCACTACTGATAATCATTACAGGTTTAATTTTGTTGATCAGAATTAATGTTATTACACTACAAATAAATAGAATTAATTGAGTTTACTAATTAAATATCAGAAGAATCCATAGAATTGAGAGTGTGATTCAAAGTGTTTCTAATACTAAGATATTCCGTTATAAGTGTCAATAAACATGGCTATATTTAACCCCTTCAAACTTAGGGTATTGGTTGTACTACTCGCCCTTATGCCACTATATTCTTGATAATTTGTTGCACATATGGTTTGCTGACTACTTCAGTTGCTTCAGTATAATGATCTTTTTCTGTGAGAGTCACCACATGAACATCAGTGGAGTATTTATTATATGTTTCAATAGGGTTCATTACATTTTAAATGAGGCTTTGTTGCCAGCATATTTGTGTCAATTAGGTTGGACATATGTTTTTGGAAGAATAGAACATACCGCTTCTATTGTACTAGTTCTTATCGCTCCTTCTGAGGGTTAACTGGAAGGACTACAAAAGCGATACATTTGTGGCATCTGGAGGCATAGTGTCTTTTAATATTTCAAATGAAACGAGCAATCTTACTTGATAACATAGTTTTTTGGTGTTTTTAAATTGCTTGGTTTTAACAGGCAGATTTCTGGAGGTCTTGTTTTCAAAGAATTTTTATGAAGTAACTACTGGTCCTTTTTTAACCAGTATTAGGAGTCCCATAAGTTTGTGAGCATCAGCGTGGATAATCAACCAATTTGGATACTATGAGATTTTGATGAAGGAAGTCAATAAGGTATTTATTAAGTTTTGATAAGGTTTTACTGTATGTTTTAATGCAATTTTAGAAGTAAAATCAACCATGGCTTCACGCCTAAAACCTTGTGCCTCACATAAAAGTTAATCTTTAAATTTTATAATCATTTCATCCCCTTAAAGTCAAAACTCATTAAATTGGATTTTCTGGTTGAAGTTATTTTCAGACTTCCAAATTTATGAAGCACGGCCTCTATGTCTTCAGCATATGTAGGTCTTTTGTCCAAGTGTGGCATGATCAGTTTGATACTCCATTTGTCTAATCATTTTATGATAGTAGCTACCTTGTTGCAATCACTGGTCCCATACATGTCCATTCCAAAACTTTTAACAAGTTGCAACGCTTCCATCTTTATTTAAAGCAGGAAGGTTTTCAGGCTTGTAGTAATCAATCCTCACACTAAGGTTGGTTGTGATTACTTCTCTGCTGACTTTATCTGGAAATCTCAGGGAGAGTCATTTCACCATGAGTAGAGGAACTAGGGTTGGCCAAAGCAACCATATTGCTAAGCATCTACCAATGTATCCTTGGGTCAACTTAGGTATTTTGCTTCCTGAGACTTCATCCTCATAAAATTCAGAGATATTCCAAGTCAAATCATTTGGGGCACACTGGCATAGGTGTCATCCAAATCTTAAATTTGATGATTTATATTTGCTTCCAAGTCAATACAGCTCTGATTTTTCAAAATAAATCTCACATTCTCCTCGTTTAGGCTGGTTGTTTGTAATTGCAAAACGGAAATTACTTGATCTTTCTCTTTAATAAATTTTCCTAAGTTGTTCACATCCCAGTGTAAAGTATTATTTGACTCATTGATTAAGGTAAAATTTTCATTGAGATTAAAAATGTGACAATAAAACCAATCAACAGAGTTGTGGAATATCTATTTTTCATTTGCTGACCTTAGACCTTTGTGCACCAATGGTTTATCTATCTTAAAATCATCTTTCATAGGGGAGGATACCCAAGTGGTAGAGTAGGGACCTCTACCGCTGCCTTCTCAAGTTCAATTCCAGTACTGGAATTTTGGGTAGGGGACAATTATGACTGTGTTGGCATTACGCGGACCAAAGTCCTGAACTGAGATAGCAAATAGCAAAGGCGGTCCATGGAGTTTCTGGCCTATCATATGCTGCGCTTGGAGGTTTTCCGGATTTTATCCTCCTTTCCCATTCATTTGGTTTCCCTTAATTGGTGCGGTATTGTCCCCAGGTCAGCTCACCTTGAATAAAAGAAAAAATCATCTTTCATCTTAAAAATTTGACGCTTAGCTGTTGTTACTGTTTGTAAAATTTGTTTTTATTGTTCAGCTGTCTTTCTTAGGAATTCATGGCTGAGTTTTATGAAATCTGAAGCTTGCATAGAATTCTAAGTTAAGCTGTTGATCTAGGCGTCAGTAACTCCTCTTTTATCTATAAAGTTTTGAACACAGTGCGCAATCTATTATCTAGCTCTTGCACTAATTATGTTACTTGCTTCTAGGCCCAAGTGACCAAGTTGCATTTTTCTTCCAAAATAGAGCAGACTTCTCTAAAGTTACCTTATAGTCGTTTATTTGTAATTTCGCTGCCTGGCTTGAGTTTCGTAAGAAATTGATCAACTCAGTTATGGCTGCATGATGGCAGTCAATGGCCATTTGATATTTTATTGAGGTAGGATGTAAAAACTCAATTATATTAGATAGGGTTTTTAATCCCAATTAGATTATGTCTAATTTGGGCTGCGCTCAATTGATAACGAGGAGATTTTTTGCCCACAAACATTTTTCTGATTTTAATAGTAAAAAAAATTGCTTTAGTTGTCCACTAGGCCTTGCCCCATATATAATAAACTCTTAAAAGTCAGTGTTCTAGCCAGATAAATTCCTCATTAGAGTTGATTTCATCAGGATAGGTAATAATAGGTAAACCATATCAGTTGATCTTAAGAACATTCATTTCAGTGTTCCCATTAGGCCCAGTAATGGTTCTGAAGAATTGATAAGGGGTGGGGTTGCACCCCTGCTTTGTATTGTCACCATCTGCAATCCGAGCCAGAAGTGCCACTGTTGAACTTTTTGCACTCCAGATCACTAGTTCTTTGTCTGGGGTTAAAGATAGAGTTACAAAAGCCTATTGTATGAATACAAAAGACCAGATTGTGATAAATTTTAAGATATAAAAACTTTAAAGATAAGACTTGAGGCTGTATTCTCTTGTCAATTACTTATACAATGGCTTCCTTCCCCTGATCTTCCTGAAGTGAGAAAATTATAAACTTATTACAACAAAATTCGTATCAAATGTAAACAGCTTGTAATATTAATCTACCAAATCTAGGTTGTGTTTATTGTATAAAATTATAGGAATTTATATATGGTTACTTCTGATGCTAACCACATCTTCACCCATGACTCCTCTTTTTGACCACCACTTAGCCAGTGCTCGCAGTGAGGGTTTTATAAGGTCTACTCCACATGAGAGGTTTCCTGCTGTAACCCAGCTCTGCCTCGTGGTCAATATTTTTCCATCATAATTATTTCAAGTGCATCTCCTATGAAGCTTTAAAATGGGTAAACCATCACTCCTCTGGAAAAAGGTAGCATATACCATGGAAATTTGAATCATTAATTAAAAGTTAATTTGATCATACGCTGATCAACATTATAAGCTAATTTTAACTTAACCAAAAATCCTTGAATACTGGATCACTAAGTTAATCTATAATTAAGTGGAATAGCTAGGGTCGCGAATACTAAGTTTCATTTGTACTTAAAATAGTATTCAGGTATTAATAGCTGTATTTTTGACATAAGATATGAACTTTAGATGTAAGATATTATTACTATCTCATATATTTTTAATTATTGATTCAGATTCAGTCAATTATTCAACAAACGTGAACTCAATGAACTCTTGGATGGGTACTCATATATTTTCAGCAGCAGAACTAAAGATTATGGATTGTGTAAAGGATTAGCTCACAGAATTGACACTAGAAGCTCCATTCCCTTCTGATTAAATCCTTACCGATGCTCTAAGGGCAAAGAAGAATTCTTTTTAACTGAACTACAGTAACTTATTGATACAGGCTTAGTACTCCCCTCCAAGAGTCCCTGGCGTCTCCCCTTATGCTATTGAGAAATAAGGATGGGACTCACCGCATACTCATGGAATACTAAGGATTAATGACCTGATGAAGAAAGATTTTTATCCTATACTGCGCATTAATGCCCTGAAATGACTTGGAGGATCGCTCTACTTCTCAGTTGTGGATTTGGCAAGTAGGTGTTTGCAGATGAAATCGTCACAAAAGACCAAAAGAAGTATGCGCATATTACCAGCCAAGGCCTGTCTAAACCTACACAAATGCCATAGGGCTTGCGCAATGCCTTGGATAAGCTCATACAATTAATGGATCAGATTTTCGGAGATTTAAAGATGTCAAGTGTGCTTATTTAATTGGACGGTATCATGGTCTTCATTAAGATGTTCTTGGATAATCTAGCGCCCCTGAAGAAGGTTTTCAACCCTGTTAGTAGAGAACAACTTAAAACTAAAGAGAAGCAAATGCTTGTTTCTGGAAAGCCAGTTGGAATTCCTTGGCCACAATGTGAATTGAAGAGGAATTAAGCCACAGCAATGGAATGATGGAGCCATCTCCAAGATGAGTTCATTCAAATGCATTAGAGACGTCTAAGTATTCGTGTGAATGACTGATTACAACTACCTTTTCTTTAAAACTGTGTTGACATTGCCAAGACACTCGTGACCTACTTAACTATAGAGTACTATTGAGTTAGTACAAGAGCAGGAGAGAGCCTTCAACCAGGTAAAGAAAAACTAAGAAAATGCTAATCCTGATATACTCAGCTTTTGTGAAGACCTAATACATTTGTAAGATATCAACGACATATTATGCCGCTATACTAGCACAGTTTGATGAAGAAGTAGTGGATCACCCCACTGAGCTCTACTCAAAGACATTCATGAGAGCAGAGCGCGACTATATGGTTACATAGTACAAGTTCCTTGCAGTGATCAGAGCATCACTCTTGTTTCCAACCATACATTAAAGGTGTACACCTCAATATTATTAAAGATCATTCCTCTCTAAGATGGTTAAAAAACATGAAGGATACATATGGAAGACTAGCAAAGTGGGCTGTTCAGCTACAAGGCCACAATTTTGATGCTATGAACCAGGCAGGAGAGAATAACCTGAATTAAATGAACTGTTGTGGAAGCCCATTTTCTATTTTTCAAGACCATGAGAGTGCTAGGTTCTATGAGCGTTTAAAAAAACTAGAAGAGGAATGTAAAAGATAAATTGATGAACTGGAGAAAATACTAAAGAGCTTCTCAATAGTGACTAGGTTCAAAGAAGGACAGCAGGAGAAACAAGTAAAGGATAAATAGTTACCATACGTGAAGAAGAGCAAACAAATGGTAATAATCATGGAATGACACTGTCAACTAAGCCATAATTGACTACAGAAGCCATACCAGCGTCTCAATGGATTATTTTACTGGGAGCCATGTTGTAAAATAACAGTCTGTCTCAGAACTATGTGCTCAATACGACCAATATAAGACTCTCCTATATAGTTTAATATTGCCTAACCCTTAAGTGCGCCCTTTTACACCGTCTCTATTACCACTGTTGGGCCATCTCAACTACATCTATGAAATAAGGTTATTATTTTTTGATTTATTACATTACCAAGTGTACAGAAGCAATTACAGTCAAGGCGTCTAGTGCAAAGGGCACCCTAAGGTTTTTTTACCATCAGGTCATTACATACCATAATTACTCGCAGATAAACCTTTCCAACAATGGACGGAACTTTATTTCTGATTTTGTGAGAAACCTGATGGACTTAGGAGGAGTCAAACAACAGTTCACCACGCTATACACATCCTCTACCAAAGTAAGCATGGAAAATATGGCGGAACCCTTGCTTTAATTTTGAAGATGACTGAGGCAAACCAGAGATTGAATGGCTAAACTTGTTGCCATCAGCCTTTTTTGTTTACCAGTTAAGTTACCACAGGACTATTGGGCATGTCTCTATTCAAGGCACTATATGGAAGAGAAGCTGCGTTTGAGCTTGTTAGCTTTATTGATGGTGTGAATAGATATAATCTTCTTTCCAGAAGAACTTGAAATAATTAGCTGAGAAATTGAACAAAAATCAGCTAAATGTCAGCAGCAATATTATGAAGTCCATAAATGAGAGTAGTCAAGAGATTTACCAAAGACCCAGTTCCCATATTCGAGGTGGGACAGAATATTATGTTATATCACATGTGCAGAGTACTACCAAAGATGTTAAAGGCCGTTGGTAGAGGACCTGTCATTGTTAACATGAGAAGAAGATTTGAGTATTTAGTCAAGGATTGAACCACCCATATCACCTATAACTGAGCCCAAATATGCACCTAAATTTTTTCCTAGGTCTCGTCTTGTGGAAAGTGATGTCAAAAAATGCTCAACTATGGGGGTTGGTTCCTCAAATTATGATAAACATCTCAGGAAACCTTCATTACAATATATCTATTCATTATATTAATTACCTAGATGTCCAGAAAAAGATTGATATAATCTAAAATGACTAGTGTTATAAATGTTTTTGAATATTGAAACTTTTTTATAGGCTTTGAAATGCCTAAACCCCTAAAAATGGAGGCGTCTATATACCCCCTGACCTCCTCAATAAATTTGGTAATAAGTCACCATGATGCAAGAGGAAACTCACGCATAAAGACTGGTCCAGATGACTTTTGCACATGACATCACAGACAATGCCTTATTGAACCTCTTTTATACCTTTGGGTTCAACTGCTGATGATAATAATCTCTAAAAACTTGTCTGAAGAGTTTCACCATTTTTAGATATCTTAGCAATGCATATATTACTAAAATGGTAAGCAAATCAATATTAAAAATTCCATATAAAGAGACTAATGATGTACCCATGCAGCTTCAACATCTACAAGGGTCATAAGAATACCAGGAGAAAACAGAGAAGCAGCCATGCATTAACAAAAAGCCCTGAGCTCCATACAAATAAGAAAGAAGCCCAAAGGATCCCAGAGGATTATAGAATTGGACTCCGCTGAACCTAAAAACCAAGCAGCATTTTTATTTTATTTTATTTTATTTATTTAAGGCAAGCTGACCAGGGGACGGACATTACCAAAATAGAGAAAAAAGTATTGACATGAAACCTGAGCAGGGTCAACTCTGTCGTTGGAAAGTTTTTTTTCACCTCCAGATCGGGACTCGGATTTTTCTGGTTACATCATGGGTAAGGTTTTCGTGTTATTATACCTACTAACCGCCAATAGTTTCCTTCAGCTGGCACCCCAATTGATGTGCGAAGGGCAGGAATCGATCCTGCAACCTTCAGGTTGGTAGCTGTACACCCTACCAACTCGCCTTCCACCCCCAAGCAGCATTTTTATGATCGCTTTGTAAGAAAAACTTGATATGATATAAATCAAGTTTTATATCAAACACCATGAGTACTAAAGATTGTAAATACTTCTAAATTATATCAATTTAGTGAAATTCATCACAAGTTCTGCTTTCTTATTATCGTTTTTATATGGTTCTAAAACTTCATATATAGTTATATTGTTATAAATCTTTGACTTAGTCTTCCTGTTGTCAGCAGAGGTTGAGGGAGTTCCTATGTGCTTAGTGGAAGCCTTAGTATGTTTGATATCCAGGCTTCAACACGGTTGGGCGCGCTTGATCCATAATAAAAAGTCCCATCCACAGAAAAACATCTGATTCTCCTAGCAGTGCACCCTGTGATTAGATAGATGATTTTTCGTAAAAGTCTCAATCCCAAACATCATCACCCCTGAGCAAGCGGCCACTTTGGCAAAAGAAGTGGTTTGAAAAGCTTGGTTTGAACTTGAGTAGTTGTTTCAGCAACTAGTCTGTTGTTTGTATAGGTTCCATTGGCTGATAATATATTTTTGGGGGTCCATAGTAGTGAGTACTTAATCATAATAAACTGATCCGTGGTAAAGGAAACAATTTTGAGTACAAGCTTGCTGACAGGTCTTCTGGTGAGATACTTGATGACAACTAAGATGTAGCTTTATCCATTACTGATGATAATGAATGGCCCTACAAAATAAAAATTCCATATTTCAAAGGTTTTAATTTTAATAATGGGTTTGAGAGGGTTGTAATAATTTGGTTTGGTTGGCGGATACTTAGCAGAAGTGATATGTAGATAAGTATTTGCAAACATAAAAGTAGGAATTAGGCCACTAGTGAATTAAAGTAGGCGTTCCCAATTAGCTCAATTATAAAGTGTTTAGCGTCATTGTGGGTTTGTCTAAGATATCTTAGATGTAAAATCTTTGGGATTATTTCAAAATGAGTCCCTTAGTGCGCACATAGAGTTAAATTTGATGTATTAGAAACTTGGTACACTTGATTTTGAGCTAATGTTAATTAGCTAAATCTTATTATTTTAAAACCTGCTGGAGTTCTACTAGTTCTCATTTAGAATCAGTTAATTCCACATGATAATTTAGGATTTAATTAGTAATTGGTGAGATCTAAGAGAGTTTATCAACACAACATTGATTTAACCCACAAGATGTATAATTTCACATTGAACTACATCAGTTTGTAGAGCTATTGGATGTCTACTGGTGGGAATTGAACTGTTGGATAAGAAAAAAGGCATAAATGTCAGTCAAAATGGTGACATCTTGACTTAAGGATCACCAAAAAAATTTACTGAGGGAAAATATAATGGTTAAAAATTGTAGGTAGTGTAGTGGAGTTTATCTGGAGTAAATTTATTAGAAATTTATAAAAAACAGTTAATTAACAATATATGTTTATGTAAAAACTGCTCTGAGGGAGATGTCAGTGGAGTCATTGAGGGCATGAATTTTCTAAAAAAATAAGGTAGAATTAATATAGGCTAAAAACTTTTCTTTCTCGTTGCAATCACTTTTGCAACCTATTCAATTCAAGTCTGAATCTAGTTTGATAATCTCACAGAGGAGATTAGTCTGCGCCCATGTCAGGGAGCAGTTGGGCAAATAAGGTAAGAGGAGCAGGTGGAAGGCCTGCAGCCTCAAACGTTTGAAAACGCCCCGAAGAAACTGGTGGAATAGACATAAATTTTAAAAAACTGGCGGTCACTAGACCCCCAGAAATCCTTGCATGGCAAGCACGATGCAACCAGTACATCAACACGCCACACTCCCAGCCACTTTCATTGGTGAAATGGAGTCCGCATGTTTCTGGACATCCAACAAATGGCTTTATGGGAAAAATTTTGTGAAGATATGCACACCTTTTTCCTGAATGTGGTGTACGTTGCACCTCACTCCATGTCACGCAGTTGGCTGGACCTAGGTTTCAAAGACAAAGAGGCAGCAGATGAGGCTGCTGCAATGCGCGTAGTAGTCAACCTCCCCAAAGGGCAATGGGTCGTCGAAACCAAATGCACCAGATGGACAAAATCAAACCAAATTTTCCTCATGTTTGATTTTTTTCCTAATATGGTAAAACGTGACATTTTGGAACAACACCTGAAAGATGATCTCGCCATATATGGCAAAATACAATCTTTCAAGATGCAACGCTTCATGTTGATGCCACATCTGTGCACTGGCAAAGCCATCACAGTTCTGACCCTGACCGAGGAGATCGTGAAGGACCTAACCCAGATCCCACACTCCACTTTTATTGATATTGCAGGGCATACCACCCACCCATTCCAGGTGACTGCGGACAGCGCGCCCCCCATCTGCACCCACTGTGACACGTTTGGCCATAAGGCGCATGCATGCCTCACCAAGGAGGGCGTCACATTTTAAGAGCACCCCTCAGTGGCCATGGCCAGCGGAGAGGCGCACTACAAACCAACCGCAAGCACCAAAGAGGCTTTCCTGTGGGGAGCACAAGGCTGCTACCTACTGGTAAAGCCTATCTCCCTGCAAGAGCGGAAGAAGGCCAAGCAGGCCCACAGGGCCGCGGTCAATGAAGCAGCCAAAGCCACCACCGCTATCCCACACTCCAACGCCAGGAGTACATTGAAACCTTTGCAGTGGAAGCAACTTGGGAATCTATCAACCAATTAAATTAGGAAGCCCATGCCAATTGGGCCACTCAATCTGAGGATCCAATGGGGGACTCAATCTCACCCAATTGTTGCACCCAAGCTCCAGTTGAAACTGACTTGGGGCCCATCCCAACTGAAAATTTTTTTCAACCCACTCAACAGTGCACCAAACTCATCCGCACCACAAAAAATTCGTCCAACATTGGGAAAACAAAAAGCGAAGGCTAAAGCCAATGCAACTCTTTCCGCAAAAATTAACAAAAACCCCAATAGCATTGCTGCTAACACCCACGCTGCTGTGAAGGCCTGTGGGGATCTAGAGGAGGTTAGTGGGCCCGGGTGCCCACCCCCTCACACCTAAGGTGTGATGGGGAAAACTTCACTTTAGGGATGTTGAATCTCGCTGGACTCAAGGCCTCCCCATCCTGGGCTAGGAAACTGAGTTTTTACAACAAAATTTACCCATGGTTATCCTGGCCATCCAGGAGTCCCACTGTCAGCAAGGTTCCAAGTAAGCTTGGAAAACAATTCTCCTCCCATCCCTATCCTTTTGGTCAAAGCACTGTGGGGTGCTAATTCAGAAAAATAATTTTTTCAAATTTTTATTGTCAGAAACCTTCCTCAATGGCCAAGTCCTCGTTGTCTCCTTCTCTTGGACTGACGTGGTACATGCTATCATCAACATCTATGCCCCAAATGGTGTACAAGAGCGTCAGGAATTTTTCTCATCAGTCAAATCCCTCTCGCTACCCCCAGACCCTTCTGCAGTTGGTGACATTAACTTCTGGCTAAACACTCCAACGGACCGGCGGCCTTCCTCCTCCCATGCCCCCCAGGGCCACGTTGAACTTCGCTTTCTAAAGGCCACCCTTGGGTTAATGGATGCACTACTGCGGCAAGCCCCGCTGCTCAAGAACATGACGCGCCCCCACATCCACAACGGCCAATTAAGGTCCATGTCCCACATCAACCTTATCCTTATGCCAGCAAAATTCCAACCCCACATATCCCACTTTAAAACAACAAAAATGGAATTCTCCAACCATAGACTGGTCTCAATAACCTACCACCTACCTGTCACAGCTGCTAAGGCCCCACATTGGTGCAAAATCCGCCCCTCCAAGCTCACGTCGCCAGGATTTTTCACGTGGGTGAAATCAGCAACTTTGGCAAAAGAGTTTGTTGCACTGTTTTGCGCGGACCCCATTTCCACATGGGCAACTTTCAAAGGTGATACCATCCACCACTCTTGCCACCTCTCCTCCAGATGCTCACGAGCCACATCGGCTGTCATTTTGCACACTCTGGCAGAGTTGGCACACCTGGAGTCCAATATCCTAGCTACAGGATAGAGCTCTACATGGGGCCAGAGATGGGCAGAGGAAGCTGCCCACCTCAACGCGCTCAAAAGGCAACACAAACATCAGGTTTTTGTTCAGTACAGGGCCAAACACTTTAAAAAGGTGACAAGTGCACCGCACATTTTTTTAAAAAAAATTCGCACCACACCAGAGCATGGCCTGCACACAGGTGTGAAGATTGGATGATTCCATTGTGGATACGCCAGCCGAAGTGGCAATCAAAACACAAAAGTATTACTCCAAGTTGTACAATCCAATCCAATTCAGCTAGCTGAAGTGGCAGAATTTCTTGACCAAGCCCACATCCACACCATTTTCTGATACCCAGAAATAATGAATTTGATTACTCTGAACGAATTATGGACAGCCATTCGCGGTGCACCAAACCAAAAATGGCCAGGCCCAGATGGCATTCCATATGAATTTTACAAAAAGTACTTCAAATATATATCCCCACTACCGCTGGCCTCACTTAACCAGAGCCTTTTGGAGATGCGCCTCCTGCAAGGAGGACAAGAGGCCTTCACCATCACACTCTTCAAGAAAGGGGACAAGCTAGACTTAGCCAACTGGCGCCCCATTTCTTTAACTAACATGGATACAAAAAATTTTAACCAAAATCATGGCTAACCGTTTAGGGATTGTAGCATCTGCCACCATCTCCCCAGAACAATTCGGTTTCATACCCAGAAGGTCGATTTGGGATAACGTGCACTCTGTGGCCAACGCGTGCCAGTCCACAGCCTCTGGGGCACTTGCATTCTTGAACCAACAGAAGGCCTATGATAGAGTAAACTGGGAATACCTCAGGGCCTGCCTCCATCAATTCCCGCTTACCCCCTCGCTTCATCAACTGGGTGATGCTGCTCACGGAATCTGCAACTATGGCAGTACATGGCCCTGGCTTCCTAACGTAAGTAGTCCGCCCTCAAAGGGGCTTGCGACAAGGAGACCCCCTTAGCCCACTCTTGTACAACTTCAGCCTTGACCCACTACTTTAAAATCCGAATGCCCAACTCATCAGGGTCCATGTGCCAGGCCAAGCCCCAGTCAAAATGATGGCGTTTGCAGATGACTGTGTAGTTGGGGTGTCTAATAATAAAGATGCATGCGCACTTGAAGCCCTCATCCAGGAGTATTCCCGGGTAAGTAATGCTGCACTGAATGCCTCCAAAACCAAAATCATCCTCCTTGGTCGGTATCATAGCTGCTAGGCCCCTGCAACCAGCGCTCAGCCCTGCCCATCTGCTCACACACGCGCTCGCCCTCCCAGCTCACCCCACACCGCCCCACTGGTGCTCCCCTTTGTGCCACGCCCTACCATAGGGCTGGTCTGCCATCTGGGCGTGTGGGTGGAGGCAGGCGGATACGCATCAGCATTAATGGAGTGCCATATTCTAGACAACGTGACGAAGCGCATCGCCTCCCTCAGAGCCCACCCTACTTCCCTTACTGGCAGGGTCGATTTGGCCAACTCTATGCTCCTCTCCAAAGTCTGGTTTAAAGTCCACGCCATCCCCTTCTCCTCAAGCTTCTTCAAATCCTTGCATGCCCTGCTGCAAGGATGGCTATGGTCAGGTCACCCTCCGCCAGTACGGTTAGAGGTCATGTTTGGCCCTCATCAGCATGGTGGCATGGGCCTGCTTGACTTCAGAGCCCATGCGGCCAAGACCTTGGGTACCTGGATTGCGGCCGTCACCACCCCTACGCTCCCCTCTCAACACTGGTCCCGCGCGGCCCACTCCAACTTCTCCCGCGCCTTGGGCCTCAACAATCCATCGAGCCCCCACTCCCTGATGAAATACCTGGCTTCACACCCATCGGCCACAGGTCTTCACGGTACTAAAACCCACTACAAACGAATCCTCCTCTCCATGCGGAGCGCTGAGTGTAGAATTCGTATTAGTGGACATACAACCTGAAGAGGCCGCCCCTCACCCCAGTTCACATAAGAGGTACAGGGGCTACCAATCCATGATGGCGTGATCCCCACGCGGCCCCATGTCCTATCCAGGGTGGACTACCTGGACATGATGGACATCCCTTACTCCATTGAGACCCAAAAAACTATCTGGAAATACGCTCACCATCCTCTGTTGCAGCCTCAAATCTGTTCCCATGTGTGGCGCTGCCTGAGGCGGGTGTATCGTACAGCTGAGCGCTCTAACGCTTTGCACTCATCCTGCGTCGTTTGTGGCCAGTATGGAACGCTGTTCCACCACCTGGAGAAGTGTCCTACCTCTAAAGTGATATGGCGCGAAGTCCAACGTCTGCTTGGCCAGGATTAAACACATCCCTTCAGCCTGTCAAGAGATATGTTTGCTTTATCGATGGCCTCCCCCCTTCCATCCTCCCTCTGTGCTCTGGTGGTTGCAATAGCCATGTGGACTATCCACACGATTGTCTTGGATGCCATCGCAGGCTCTACTCCCACCCTCCCAGAAGCTGCCCACAGATTCCGGTCTCATTTGGTGGACCACTTTCAGGCGTGGATGTTTGGATACCTCCCACCATGTCGCTGACAGCTGGTCTCCTCCTGGTTCCTTTTTGGTTCATCAAATCAGACCCTTTCCTCCACATGTGTTTAATTGTGGCTACGGCCCATTCACATGTTTCCTCCCCCTTCCTATAAGTGGTGCTCCCGCTGGCAACAAGAGATAGCATCGCTTCTCTGGGGTGCCTTCCATGTTACTAAGTTTTGTCTCTTTTGGGTTGACATTCGTAAGTGTCCATCCCATGGTCAGCCTTCCTCGCAATAAATTACAAGAAGAATATATGCTTTTAAGTCATTAATATCAAGTTGTCAAAACTGTGTTGTTTTGGATTGGTTACATTTTAGAGTACTCATTTCTTTTGTAAAAAGCATAAAGGGGTGGAGAGATGACTGTAGTTGATTTATATGAGTGCATAATATTTGATGGTGCCCTTAAAATTAAGTAATTTGGTGCCTTTTTAGGGTAAGGCAAGGAAGGTTGGCCTCATTTTTTCAAGTTATATTACATATGGCAGATGTAAGAGTATTTTATCAATACTTTTCTTTCCCAAAATGATAACATCAGTTACTAAGATCCGATTTAAAAATAAATTTTTGATATTTACACAGGTGAGATGAGTTAATTCAACAAATACCAAATAAACAGGCAAAAGTCATATCTGGCAATGGCCAAAAAGGTGCACCAAAGGGCAAATAACGCCCTGGAAGGGGAATGGGAGCCAATGCCGCCAAAAATGCACAAACCCAAACAACGCCTGGGTTTGTGGAGTTCTCCTCAAAACAAAACCAATATATGGAAATACAATATGCTCAACCCCTACTAAAAGTGGAACATGGGCCCCGACTTTTTCTTAGGGTTTGAGTCCCCAACTCTGTGGGAGAAGGTGGGTGAGGCACAGACCTCCATTTTTCCCCATGCAGTGTACATTACCACCCACTCCATCCACAATGGCTGGATTGATATGGGTTTTGAAGCTGAAGAGGATGCAGATGCCGCATCAAAGGTTTGTGTCAAAATTGCCCTCCACAAGGGCAAACAAATTTTGTGCACCGCGTGCACCAGATGGAACAAGGCAAAAACTTTAATTATCTCATTTGACTCGCTCTCCACCAACCTCCCCCATAAACTAATTGAGGAGAAACTCAGAATCAGCCTTCAGAGCTATGGAGAAATCAAACAACTAGAACTACAGCAATTACACCTTATGCCAAACCTGTGCACAGAAAAGGCGATCGCCATGATCAACCCAATCCCCAATGTGTCTGCAGACCTAACAAAACTCACGCACTGTGGTGCTTCAACTTCTGGGTGGGGGAGTGTCAAAGCCATTCTGCATCACACTGGAATGCGCTTTGCCCATATGTAACCATTGCACCACATTGCGGCACAAGGAACATGCATGACCCTTGAAGGAGGGCATCTTGGCCACATACTTCTGTGTCAATGCCATGGACAAAGATGAAAAATCCTTCAGAAAAATGTTCAATGCTAACCACGCTTTCCTCTGGGGAGAGGACGGGCACTACATCCTCATAGACCCAGTATTACCCAAAATACGCAAACAAGTACAGAATGCCCACAAGTGGGCAGCAGTCAAGGCCACATCACTAGTGACCTCCTCCATCAACCTGGACCAAATCCATGAGGACAAAGAGGAAATCTGCTGAACCAGCCAATAAGAACAGAATTCCCAATCCAAAGAAGCCATGGAGGATATTAACCAAGCCAAACAGTTGGAGCAGACAACCCACTCTGAAATTTTCTCAGCAATTTGACTGAATCACCACATATCTCAATCAATTAAACTTACCTGTACAATTTGATTTCACTATGGGCGAGACAGCAGGGCCCAGAACTTCAAATCAAACCCCAAAACACAGAGACCAATCAGTGCACCAATCTGAGTCTCAAAATACTACTTGCGGAAAAAAATACAGACCCTAAATCAAATAAAACTCGCGCAAAATCAACACAAGGTAAGGAACTGGACAACGACTCAGAATGGACTGGCCCAATCACATGGAGAAAGTCAAAGGCAATGAGCGGGGGGCTAGGGCTGGAAGGCCCTCCCAACCGCTCCTGAGGTGCTGTAGGCACCTCAGTGTCAATAGGTATGCCAAACATCATAGGAGCCAGGGCTCGAGCATCCCAATCCAAAAAGGCTGGACTTCCTGGTAAACCCCCTGCAGACATTTTGGCCATTCAAGAAACCCACTGTCTACAGGGGGAAGAGGGATACTGGTTGTCCAGGGTCTAACCATCCCAGTCATTATGGATGGTCCACTGTAGGGTGGGTGTTTAAAATAACAAAAAAATAAAAATCGCTGACTCCTCCTCATATCTGCATGGCAGCATCCTGGCTGCAACAATTGCAAACCAAGATGACAAGATCTTGATAGCTTGTATCTATGCAATGTGCACTACAACTGAGAGGAAACAATTACTTGAGGCTATCCTGATTCTCAACCTCCCACCAGAAACCATCCTGCTGGGCGATTTTAACTTATGGGACAACCCCACCATGGACCAATGGTCCAAGCCCAGGGGATACCCACTGGGACACATCGAGTTCCATGCAATAAAGGCATCGCTTGGCCTGTATGACACCCTCCCCCAGGTCATTACTCCTCCCACAAATGACCCGCCCCAACATATGCAAGGGGACGCTAATCTAAATGAGCCACATTGACCACATCCTCGCACCAAAATCCGCCGCTCATCTATTTCTAACTTTGCAACAAAAAAGATCAATTTCTTTGACCATTGACTAGTTCTGATGCAGCTTACACCAACCCAAACTCAAATATGGACATCACCCTGGAGGAAGCTATACCCAGAGGACATAAAAGTACCTGAAATTTCTGACTGGGTAGAGCACAAAGTTACAAACCCAGAATTTTCAGCCCCATTTGTATCAGATCCCATCAAAGCCAGGGAAATTTAAAATCTGAACAAAAAAACATGCCATCTCGCCTCATATAAGTACACTTCAGACACAGCCACAATCAGGCGCACCTTGGCGGAACTAGACCACCTTGTGCTCAACACCCTAAAGTCTGGCTACAGCCCCAACTAAGGCGCAGATGGGCGGAAATCTCCACCCGCCTAAACGCACTCATCTATAAACACCAACACTGAATCAAAGTATTGAGGAAATGGAAGTACATAAAGGAAGGCAAAACCTGTTCAGCGTATTTCTTCTGCCAATACCACTCCTGAGGCAACCTGCCCCTGTGTGCACAGATCCACAAATTTGACAGCACCGTGGCAAATGACCTAATGGAGGTCAAGGCGGAAATACACTGCTATTACACTGAACTTTATTGCAACACCCCATCTGACCCCCATAAAATAAAAAATTATACACACCTCCAGAATACAGAGTGCACGGCTGGACTATAATATCCTAAACCTGATAATGCAGGAGGAGCTCTGGAACACAGTCTACGGTGCACCACATATAAAATTCCCAGGCCCTGATGGGATACCCTACGAATTTTTAAAAAATACTTAAACAAATCGCCCCCCCTCCTCCTAGCATCAATGAATCAGTGCCTGGTGGAGAAACGCCTCCTGCTGGAGGCCAGGACTCCTATGTCATTACCCTGTTTAAAAAGGGCGACAGACTGGACCTGGCCAACTGGCGCCCAATTTCAATCTCATACACTGACACAAAACGACTTAAAAATTCTAGCTACCAGATTAGGCACATTAGCCTCTAAAGCCCTATCACCCAACCAGTTTGGGTTTATACCAGGGCGCTCAATCTATAATAACATACACCCTGTTGTAAACATATGTCAGTCCAAAGCAACTGGAGCCCTGGTATATCTTGACCAGGAGAAGATAAATGACCGCGTTAGCTGGCCATACTTGAAGAAATGCCTAAGCGCCTTCAATCTCCCACTCAGGTTCATTAACTGGGCGATGCTCCTCACGGGTTTCGCATCTATGGCTGTGTGTGGCCCTGGATTTTTAACCAACAAGATAACACCACGCAGAGGGCTCAAACAAGGGGACCCCCCAGCCCACTACTCTACAACTTCAGCTTTGATCCACTCCCCCACGTTGCTGACTCATGCCTTATGGGCATAACTGCACAAGGCCAGCCCTCAGTAAAGATACTAGCTTTTTGCGGATGACTGCATGACAGGTATAGCTAACAATAATGACGCCTGACAGCTGGAACGCACCCTAGAGGAATACTCCATTGTGAGTAATGCAACGCTCAATAAACATAAAACAGAAATTCTCCTAGGAAAATACATCAATAACTGGACCACATCACCCAAACACACAGCCCCCTGAGACGGAAAACCCCACTCATACTACCCTTTGCATCACCCCTACAACAACCCTGTCCGCCACCTTGAGATATGTCTGTAAACAGGGGGTTATGTCAATGGGACGATTAAGAATAATCTATTACAATGGGTATCCAACCGCATCACCTCACTCAAGGGAAGATCCCAAGGGCTAAAGGGCGAGTAGAAGTTGCCAACTCACTCATCCTCCCAATGCTGTGATTCCCCAAACATGCAAGCCCCTTTTCGTCCACCTTCATAGTATCAATCCACGCGCTTATCCAGGGCTGGCTGTGGCCTGGATACTGACCACCCGTACATGCAGAAATGCTATTTGGACCACGCTCCAACGGAGACATGGTCCTAATAGACTTTGAGGGCCATTATAACCTCATTCTTGGCACCTGGATAGAGAAAGTGCTACACCCATACCTCCCACAACTACGCTAGTCCAGAGCAGTGAGGGCCAACTTTGCGCAGGCGCTCAAAATACTTAACCCACACAGCCCATCCAGCCTACTAACATATCTCACTAATCGCCCCAGTGCAAAGAACTTCATGGAACCCCCCTCTCACTTTAAACGCCTCCTCCGCACCATCCAGCACATGAGTGGACCATCTCTAACACTGGCGCTGTGCAATTTAGTGGTTACCCAGAGCCTACTTCATGATAAGAAAACTGGAAGACCACCTCCAGAAAGACATACTTGCCATGACCTCAACCATCGCTAGAATTGACTTCCTAGATGCATTGGACATCACCTACAACCTAGCTACACAGAAGGCAATATGGAGGCTGACGCACCATCCACTCCTCCAGCCAAGGGTAAGAGTTAACACCTGGCGTTGCCTGAGAAGGACCTATAGAATTGCGAACCACACCTATACCCTCCATGCAACCTGCGCAGTATGTTGAGGGAAGGTCTCCCTCCACCACCGCCTAGAAACTTGCCCCCCATCCAGAGCCATATGGCGGGAAGTTGCGCGCCTGCTTAGGATCCAAGACGGCCAGGAATTCTCTATCTCAAGGAGCCTCCTTGCACTTCAGCTCAAATCTCCAATTTCGCCTACCCTCCGTTCTCTAATGGTACCTTCTGCAATGTGGACAATCAACACCATTGCTTTGGATGCGTTCAAGGGTACCGTTCCAACCATCCATGGGGTAATCAGTAGGTTCCACGTCCACTTATTAGAACACTTTTAAGCCTGGCTCTAAGGATAAATGAAGACAAGGCAACTGAGGCTCGTTGAGTCATGGTTCCCGCTCGGGTTCCTCCACATGGACCCTTCCTCCACACCTGCTCCATAGCAGGGGAAAACCCCCTTGGAGTAGCGCACCAACCCCACATATCTGGCGGTACCAGATGGCAACAGGGGTAACCTGTATACCCCATGGTTCCCAATCCTTTCTAATCCTCAATATTTTTCAATCCCCCCTTTTTCCTACACATGCATCAGTACTGCCCGTCCCCTGTTAGGCTTGCATTGGTTAAATAAAAGAGTATTTCACAATATTTTAATTATTGGGTGTATATGGCTGGTTTGGATACGTTGATACTGAGGTTGGTGGTTTAAACTGTTCAAATTTAACTTCCAAGTCTTTGAGGTGTGGAAAGTTAACGAGTATATGGTAGTTTTATCAAGGTATATAAAGACACATTAGTTGATCAGGTCGTGAAATAAATTGCTTCTTACTTCTTTAAAGGTCCAGTGTGCATCATCAAGTTTAGATGTCATTTTTGTTTACTTGAATGCCATTTTTGATAACAAATCTCATGGAAGCTTTAATTAAAACTAAGACAAGCCTGCCAGTCTGGATTCTTAGACACTATATATACAAATCAGAATAGGGGTTTAGCTGGCCACAGTACTTTACATTTTTGGGATGGGTATAACTTTCAGCTGATGACTTACAATGTGGGTTACCAAAACTCCTAGTATAGCCAAGTGGTGTGGCAGCTGCGACAGGGGACTAGGAGGGATAGACTCCATTGGCACAGGTTGAACCAAGGGAGACTCTCAGGCATCAGGAGGTGGGAATCTCACGGAATGGATCTGGAAATTTATAATTGATGTTAGCATCTCAGAAAATAAGTAAGATTGCGATGTTTTTAGGCATCAAGGATAGAAGGATACAAGTTATTATGTGATCCATACCAGTACCCCCAATTCAAGAAGAGAAGGCAAAAGTGTGGTGATTATGACCATTATGGCCCAGTTATTGTAAAGACCAGGAAACATGGCAACCAATAGATACCACGAATTAAAAACTCAAACTTAATTTTTTTGAGAATTTATTTTTATTAAAATGGATAAATAGAAAAACTAGTCATCATAAAATCCTTTTGAAGGCTGCATTTTAGAAGACTATAAGTGGGAATAGGTGGTGTGCATTAAGACCAGAGAATTTCACAAAGTGAGATGTTGACAGATTGCCACACTATGGAATCTCAATAGTTATTTGGATATGGGCTGATAGTACAGATCACTATCAAAAAGGTAAAAAAATTTATTTTCCACACTGGCACAATTTAACGGATGATGACAATCTATTAAGTAAACTGGTGGGCTGCACCCATGGACAGGGGAGGTAGAGGTTATTCCATTTTGAATCAATGGGTTCAACCAAAACCTACTGGGTTCTAGGCTTGAGCCACCCTTTGCAAGTTTAGAAGTTATGAAAGAAACCCAAACGTAAGTTCAATCAATGATGAACTATAAATAGTGATTTGGATCTGGGTTGACAAGTCATATAACTATCAAAAAATTTACCAGACTATACTTTCCACACTGGCATATCTTAGCAGATGGTGACAATCTGCTATGCGGACTGGAGGGCTGCACCCATGGACAGGGAGGTAGGGTGTTTCCATTTTGAATCAAATGGGTTTGAAACACACAAATCCACTTAAAATGGGTTTGCCCCACACTGAGGCAAGTTGAGAGGCTGAAAAGGGAATTCCAAACTTAAGTTTAATCCAAATGGTTTGACTGCATTCAAAATTTAATTACGCTTTTCAGCTGAACTTGAACCACATTCTGGGACATTCTAGCATTGGAGGGGCTCCAATATGCCTGCTGACGATATTCTCTGGCCTCTACCATTTCCTTGCATAGATTCTTAATTCTTTGCACTTACTTCTTTGAATTAGGAAGCATTGAGAGTTGTAAATCTTAAGGGGTAATCTGTAACCCACCGCTCATCCAAAACATTAGGTTGATCACCATTGTTGGTGGAGAGGGGCAGCAGCTTTCTTGATCCCTTTCATGTTTTTCTAGGAAAATCATTCCTATTTAGGCGTAGAGATTTTCTTCCTAAGACTTACATCAAAGGCTTATATGATAATATATATTTGTCCATTTCATGTTGACATTATCTCAATAACAAGTCGTTTTTGGTGAGAATTTTAGCTCCCTTTGTTGTTGATAATGTTAAAGATCAATAGCAATGGGTAGGCATCTTTTCTTTGTCGCTTTATTTAATGGAATATAATCAATGAAATTTTAGAGTTTTACATTCTTCTTAGGTATTATGACTACTGGAAAAGTTCATAGGGTTTGGGAGGGTTGGGTAAGACGGCTGGCCAATCTTTTTTGACTTTCAGCTTTTTTAAAAAAGTATATGGGATGAGGCAATCATTAAAGGTTTATTAGTAATTGGTTTTGCATTCCCTAAAATTGATATGGTATTTATCAGTTTAGATAAAGGACTGGCATCATTACCTTGCTTTTAAATTTTATATCTTGGGACAAATCAAGTAAATTCTTATTCTCATATTCTTCAAAATACTTTACCTTCTTTATTTGTTGCATAATATCAGTGCACAGGTATTTATTTTTTAGCACTAGTGGTGGCCAACCCAAAATGGGAGCCGTTATGCATCTTTTTTTGCAAATTGACCGAACAAAAGGTTTATTAGAAATGAAAAAACCTATTAAAGGCACCTCAGCTAAGAGCTAAGGAAGCCACATCAGAAGGTGATGAAGCTTTAAGAAACATTTGTCTGGAGTCCGCTTTAGAAGGCAGACCACGATGTACAGCATAAGGGTGGGAGCATCAGCAACATGGGGCAGAAGTAGGTATAGTTGTGGGTTTTCTTCGTTTATAAGACCAGCGGTATCCATAACCTCAACATATTGAGCAAGTTGATTCTCAGCTAAAGTGATGAGAGATGGCATGCAAGTGAAAGAAAGATGTGCTCGCAGGTTTTAGGATAATTGGGGCTTAAAGAAGTTTTTGCCATGTCAATGTATGCATGGCTCGCACCAAATGTAAGCTCCTCATTTTCATATTTTCATCTTCCTTAAAATCGTGAGGAAATTTGGGGATAGAGATACTTCAACAAGGGGCTTCATCCTCCCATAAAGTTGCTTGAGAACTAGGGTGTTGGCAAGGGCAGCTGCAGCCTCAAATACCAGTGCACAGGTATGTTACATAATGAGAATTTAAGTCCTCATGTGTGTTGTTGCTTTTATAAAGTATCAGCAATAATTTGATCACTTTTCAGTATGAATGTACCAGGTTTGTTTTTATAAATAGCAATATCATGAATTACTTGAGACATTGTCTGGACAATAACTTAGAAAAGTATTTGTGCTCAAATACATTGGCGTCGTTTGATTGCAATTTAGCCAGAGTTTTGTACTGGTAAATAAAAAAATTGGCCACAACAGGATTTTTGGGATCCTACAGCCATCAAGCAAACCAGATCGCTTTTAAGTGTATCTTTATAACCAAAGTCAAGCAAAAACTTCAATATAACCATATCAGCTGTTGTACTCAAGTCCAGGAAGATTTAAAAGGTATAATCAAATAGAGACTCTTGGATATTAGGTACTCCATGATTATTAGACATGACTTCAAGGTGATAAATAAAATTTAATCAGGATAGTCCTAATGTTTGGTGAAAATCTTGTCTTAAGTCAGAATATAACTTGCATAAATTTTCTAGGGGCACATAAATATAATATTTTTGATAATTTGGTGGCTGATATTCCATTGGGTTAGTACAAAGTTACTAGTTGAGTGTTGCAATTTTTGTTGAAACAATCTGAGATGGGTTAATATATATATTGACTCTGTATTTGCTGGCTGGATTGAGGTTGCCTGATGCATTTTTGAGAATTTTTTTGCTATAATTTTGACGATATCATTGAGATATGCCAAAGAGGTCACACAGGGTTAAATCCACTGAGCAACAGACGGATGATATGAGGATGATTGGTCCTCAAAAACTGCAAAGAATGATACTAATATATGAAGCAATTTGCTTCGTCCACAACACTTTCTTTGTGTTATTGTTAATAGCAGATCCTTTCTGCTCCGCTTCTTACTACCTTTTATCAGCCTCTTTCCTTCAATCTTCTCATCTTACTTATATACTAGCAACTTTGGTTGATATCGATTCTTTTGCTTAGACTATTCTTTACCACTGTATCCTTATTGATCATCCTCATAATTGTGAGTTCCTGGCAGGGTCTATTATTCTCAACTTTACTATTGCCTTATTTTGAGGCCATCTACTAAATATTCGTCATGAATCAACATCACATTATTGCCTTATTTGAGGGCCATAAAATAAATATTTTTCCTGACCCAATGTTGCCTTATCCCAAGGCACTCGAATATCTGTAACTAGTAAGCTGTTGTTGTAGGATTTTAGCCAATCCGCCGTAGCTATTTGGGGTTTATATTCCAGTCATATCAGAATTTTGACATTACCCCTTTTGACTGGGCGATAAGTCTCCTACTGTCTATATTCCCAAAGGAACTTTTCATGCACTTAGTTTTTGATCAACTGCTCATGGGGTATTTGACAGTGTAGGCGTCAATACCCGTTTCTCAATTATTTTGAACGGCCAATACAGATGTTGGCCAACTTATGCTTCTGACCAAACCCATGCTGGTCCTGGAACAGAACAAACTTTTTCTTTATAATGAGTTAGCCCACTACGCTGTACCTGATCGGCGACCTGATTCTTATCTTTTTGGCCAAGCTGAGGGGATACTTTTTGGCTTTCAACTTGATTAATGTATTCACTAGGTTAGTCAAATAGCTTTGAGGATCCATTCCGCTGGTATCCTCCACGCAGGCATAGAGAATATTAGGAGAAGATTTGGATGTTGATCTATAGCAATTGAAAGGGACTCTTCACCATGGCAGAATGATAGCTAATGTTGTAAGCAAAGACGGCGGTGGAAAGGAGGGAACTCCAATTTGAAGGTCAATCTGAGATTAATTTCTAGAGTATGTTCACCAAGGTCCCATTGACTTGCTCAACCATCCTGCTGAACTTGAGGGTGATATAGGGTCATCAATGCCCGCGGATGGCCATCATCTCATTTAGCTTTGGCATAATTTAAGGGGTGAAGTTTTTTACATTATCAGTAAGACAAATTAGGGGCAGCCATGTTTCTGGATCATGTATTCCATTATGAATTTGGCCACTGTGACTACCCACAAATCCCGTATTGCATGTACTTCAATCCACTGGTCAAGTGTCACTCACCAGAATGTCTTTGGACCAGTTAGCTTTTGTCATCAGGGGACCAACTTTTAATGGAAACTGTATGCCAAGCAAAATGCATATTCACTAAATGGTTTGAGGTCTTCTAACATAACGGCTTTTCCACTTGACACCGGTAGCAGCAAGAAATTGTTTTAAGAGCGTCAAAGTTCATGCTTTCCAAAAAAATACAAAGGGCGCAATAATATCAACGTCTTGCATAATCCACCATGTATGAATGCCTTATGTTCTCTCATAAGAATGATAGCCATGCCGAGGGTTGCAGGAAGTTCACTGTAGAGACTCTAATCCATTAGTAAAACTCACTGTTCCGCTGAAAGGTATTAGCTTGTATCTCATTTGATGTCTTTATGACTTATGGCGGCTCATCGTCTTATTTTCTGCTGAGCATTTTATCATACGTCACATCGCTCAGATCCGCTCTGACAGCAACCATTGGTAATCTCAACAAGTAATCATTGTTCCTATATTTGCTCCAGGTCGGTGGAGGATATAAAAGTCTTAAGCCTGCAGTGTGAGGGTACATTAGGCTAGACGCTCTTCAGTCTCCTTGTGGTTCTGCAATCAGCATAACAAAGCATAATCTGTTAAGACTTTAAAGTTCACTCCATGAAAACAACCCTAAATTGCGTATGCATGTATATCACCACTAAGCACTCCTGATCATTCATGGTATAATTACGTTCATGGCAGTCCAGGCTCTGACTGCAGTATGCAACTGGGTGCTTTTCCACCTAATTTCTTTTTGGGATAGGATCGTTCCTAAATCGTAAAGATATGCATCTATCTGGATGATAAACTCTTTATTGATATTTGTGTAGTGCAGCACAGCGCACTGATTAATGCCACCCAAAGTGTAATGAAGAAGCATTGTAAAAGTTCCGTCAATTCAAACGTGACTTACCATTTAGTTCTCAAACAGCGGGCCTCCAATACAGCTGAAGTTGGGTATAAAGCATTGGTAGTAGCCAACCATACCAAATTTACTTTATGTCACGCTTAATGTTTGGTGTAGTCTGTTATGTTTGCATGACTTAATTGAGGGGACCAACGGCCAAGACAAGGCTGGGCGTCAGGAGCCCAAAAGATTAAGCTGCAAACCTCCCTGAATTGAAGCAAACCTTGGACCAACGCTGGGTTCAGGCCAGGTGTGCTCAGGTTGGTCTAGGGGAAGTGGGTGACGCCCAGCCTCATGTTACAGCTTTGGCATTAAAACGAACTATTTATCTTATTAACCACATTGGTTCAGATTGATTGATAGGAGAACGGGGTTTTGAAACCCATTCAATTTTTGAAATTTCAACTTGGGTTGGCCTTACCTTCAATTGATAACCTGAGTTCAGTTGAATAATGGTTTATAGTACCCTGCCCAAGGGAAGCGTGCACTTATTGGTGCGCCTGGTCTTAGAACCATTTCCACCAATCAATTAAATCCCTTGAATTTTGCTTATATATGTTTCTTCGAGACAAATCTTCATCGTTGGTCACCTTCCTCTAGATAAAATTTCCGTTAGTTACGTTTTTATATATGTTTTCTTGGTTGCACCTGTGCGCAGACTTTTCAGATAGGTTCCTAACAACTTCCAATCTTTTATTTGCACAAACATAACAATTGCAGCTTGTGAACTACTGTGCTTTCCTGGTCCCTCCATACTTAGGCATAAAAAGCTCTCCAGCCTTGGTCCCCACTTGGATATGGAGTCCTCTTTGGTGTCCACCCAAGTCTGCTGTTGGTTCGCCTTTTATTAATATATACCATATTGAACACCTTTGCCCTGTGTTTCATTAGCTCTAGCACCCTCTGAGGGGCTATACTTCCAATAATACTAATGACGAGCTTCCTGGCTCTATGGATGTGCACCGCACACCACCTCTCTGGAAACTGAAGATTTACAGACATCCTTCTGACATTATATGACCAACCATTTTATTTTATGTGCACAAATAACTTCCATATGGGACTTTTGTAAAGTGCAAATTGGGTGCGTCAGCTGTTGGTCATGGCCACAGTGGGGCTCACCTCCATTTTCTCTTTTTGCCAACGGTTGGAGCATCTAGGAGTTATCCTTGCTACCTCTGACTGAGAGTACCCACCCTTCTTGCTCATACATGGTAGATATGGACGCTTTGCAATCAGAGAGTTATGATTTCCCGACTTTCCACCAAAATTCATAAAATAAATACAATTAATGTGTTAATTCCTTGGAACCATGTTTGGATGGTGCAGGTGGGATCATTAATGAAGGGTCTGGTGGTTATGGCCTGGGATAATGATGTACAACACGTTGCCAATATGAGTATGGGGTCGTTCATGGCCCAAACCATGTTTTATAAAAAGTTTTCTTCTTTAAAACTGAGCCCTATATCTTCTCTTAAGGCTCAGATATGGAACCCATTTCAGTATATTAAATCACCCCAGAGAACCCACGCTTGCTTACTACCATGATTGCAGAACACAGGATGTGGAAAAGGAGTCACTTCTTTAATATGAAAATTTTTATGCAATTGCTGAAGATATGGTGGGATATGTGACCTCAGTAGTAAGAGTGACCAACTATCTCTTTCCATTCTATGATGTAGAAACTTACCCTGGAGGCATGCTTATGCCTGAAGAAGATTTTGGTGAAGTGTTAGCGTTGTTTGCTATAAATAAATACCATTCTATATATCTTTTGTTGACTGATACCCTTTCATCTCATTTAGGGAAAATCAGCACGACTATTTTTGTTGATACAGGAACCTCTAAGAATTTTATTGATCAAGACCTAGCCGACTACCTTAAGGCGAGTTACTTGCTGGATGGTATGGTTAGGGGAGGGGCTTCCCAAGTATTCCCACGGTGAAAATTATGGGGTTAATGGATTAGAAAGTTGGAAAGTATCATTTGTATGACCTTTTCCAAGCTATTAAAAATCTCTTGTACTTCATCATTTTGGGTGTAGAAATGTGGCGAAAGTTTGACATCAGAATCAACTTGAAATACAATAACTTGTCCTTAGCTTTGTGTAATGGTCATGTATTAGTTGTTCCTTTGGCTGAATGTCACTCTCAGGGCGATCTTTCTCAATAGCCCAATATCCAAAAACTCAGCCTTACTCCATTTGTAAAAAGCCCTCTTTGGAGGTTCCCTTACCTTCTTGTTTGGAGGGGTTGGAATCTTCGTTTGATGTGGCTTCAGTTAATGTACTACCAGCTCATTCAGTGTTTGACTAAAAGTTCAAGCTCACTGTTGATATGGTGCTTATACCTTCCCCAATTTACCCTTTGACTGTACGGGAGGAAGCAGCCTTAGATGTGTGGGTTAAGGAGCAATTAGTCAAAGGCGCGATTTTTCAGCTTATTTCCCCATATGTTCCCCACTTCTCTTTGTGAAAAAGCCAATCGTACCTTACGCCCATGTGTAGATTATGGAAATATCAACAATATCACAGTACCAGACTTACATCCCATCCCACTGGACTCACAGACTGCACTCTATGTGGATAAGGCGAAAGTCTTCTCTAAACTGGATTGTTTGAATGCGTTCAATCAGATTTGGATCAAGAAGAACCAGGAGTGGTTAACTGCATTTTGTAACAGAAAAGAAAATTTTTCAATCTTGAGTTATGCTCTTTGGGCTTAAAAATTCCCCTGCTATATTTCAACGCCATATTGATGCAGCTTTAGGCGATCTACTGAGGTATGCGCAGCAGCTTACATGGATGATATTCTGGTTTTCTCCCCTGGCAATGAGTCTCATGAAGTACACCTTCAGCAGGTAGTGGAGCATTTGAGGGAAGCTTAAATTAAGTTAAAAATAAGCAAATGTGAATTTTTCAAGTCCCAGGTCACCTTCCTTGGCAACTTCATGTTTGACCAAGGGCACATGATAACTCCAGATGAGGAGAAGGCAATTTGTAAGTGGCCAGTACAACTTTGGTCAAGTAATTGAGGAGTTTTTTGGGGACGTGTACATTCCTTAAGACATTCACACCAAATCTCTCTGAAGTAGCAGCGCCCTTGTATAAGGCGAGTGGGCAAAAGTGCTACAGTGGCCCCCAACTTTTCAGGATCCCTTCCAGGTGGTAAGGAGCACCCTGCTGCCCACGTCCATCCTTATTAAGTCAATATCTTTTTTTAGTACTAGATGGTCCCAACCCAAGGGGGGGATTCATCGATGTTTATTGTTTTACGCCTGGACTCCTAAGAGCCTGAGGCGAGGGAAGGGGAGGGAGAAGGCATCGAGAAAGGGAGGGGGTTTGCGCGCCAGAGCCGTGCTGCAGTGACAACTGAGCGGGGGAGGGTTGGCAACATAGTGCAGACCTTCAGGGCCATCGCAAATTGTACCTGAAAGTGGGTTATCATGTGTGGAAGGGTCCACACCTGCTGGTCAAAGGCAGCACGAAGGAAGGAGTTATGGATGTTCCAGATGGCTGTGGCATAGGCGAGGACACGGAGGGGTCGGTGGCAACCAGAAAAGTCTGCTCAAACATGAGATCTTGCACAGGGTGTCCAGACCAGGGCTGAGCATGGAGGAGCGCGCGGGCTTTTGGCCAAAATGCGGCGACACCTGGACAGGTGAAAAAACGATGGAGGTGGGAGTCAATAGGCTCCACACAGCGGAGGGCAGCTTCAGTGCTGGAAGGTAGGGCCAGTCCGGTCCCCTGTCCTGTATGAACAGTGGAGCAACCTCCATAAGGTGTTGGACACCTTTGCTGACAGGATGGGGTGATAGACGTCCTTCCACAATTCCTTAAGGTCAAATCTCACGGAGGGAGGGAGGAGCTCAAGGAGTCTTGGGTGGATGGGAGAACGATCTTGGGGGTTGAGGCGAGTTGTGACAACTTGTCCATTGTGCACAATTGCATGGCGACGGGGGCTGAGGCCAGGGCCTTCCCTTCTGTATGGGAAGGCATGGTGGATCCGTGCGCCTACTCGTTTCAGGGCAAGGAAAGCCTGGTTCCAGTAGGGGGATGAGGATGGTTTCAGGCGATGGCCTGGGTGGTTTGTGAGCCACTCCCCTAATGAGGTCAGAGATGCTCTAGGAAGACCCAGAGCTGCTGACACTGACTGGCGGAGGGCGGGCGCCCATTGGGGCATGGGGGTCGCGTCCCAGCAGACAATCGGCCATAGGAACTTCAAGAAAGATTGTGGTGGCGTGGGATCGCTTGTCCAGAAGCCCTAGGCCCTCCTCATTGCAGGGTCGGGCAATGGTTGAGAGGGCCATTGGTGGATGGTTTGAGCCCCAGATCCAACAGCGGAGGAGTACATTGAGCCGCGTATAAAAGGCATCTGTGAATGGGCAGACGTGCGCTAGGAACCAGACTTTGGAGAGGAGGAACACATTGGCCATCAGAGCTCGACCCTGGGGGTGATGTGCCGCCAGTTCCAGCTGGCAATCCTGAAGTTAACTGCTGCAAGGAGCAAGTCCTCATTGTCTTTTAGTGCAACTCCTTGTTGGTTGGTGAGAACGCCCAGGTGACGGAAGGTACCGCGCTCAGGTTCAATACCAAATGGTGGGGGGAAGGTGGGGAGCCGACCTGTACAACTGTTGTCTTATAGGTGTTGACCATGGCTTTGGACGCCTTAATGTACCTCTCAATGGTCACAGCAGCGAGGGCAACATCCCCAGGGCAGCCAAATGCAATGGCAGTGTCATCTGCAAATGCCATGGTGCGTGTGGGGGCTTTACCTGGGACCAGAATCCCTGTTAGCTTGTCCTGTAAGGAGGCCAAGAGGGGGTTAAGGGTGATGTTAAAAAGGATAGGGCTCAGGGGGTCCCCTTGCCAGAGACCTTGTCCAACTGGTACTGCCACTGTAAAACCCATTGGCGCCAGGACTCTGGTGTGGAGCTGGTCATAGAGCGCTGATATCCAGCGCCTAGCTGCGGGTGGGAGATGGAAGCGGGCCAGGGAAGCTTAATATACTTCCAGGCTACCCGATCATATGCTTTCTCCATATCCAGGAGAGCCACAAAGCCATTCACCTTACGAGAGTTAGCAGTCAAAGTCACGTGAATGTCATTATAGTTGTCCCATAACGACCTCCCCGGAATAAAACCGTGCTGGGATGGGGAGAGGCGAGGTGACACCCATTTGGTGATGCGGTTGGCCAGAAGCTTCAGAAGAGCTTGTGGTCTGTGTTGATCAACGCTATGGGGCGCCAATTCGCCAGGTTCTCACGGTCTGACTTCTTGTGAATGAGGGTCGTGATTGAGCCTCTGGAGTCGGGGAGGACCTCGCCATTCACCAAGATTGCAGCAAAGAGGTCGCGGAGGGTTCTGGCTATCACTGCAGGTTCCAGAAGGTACACCTAGAAGGGTATTCCATCTGGGCCTGGGGCTTTAAGCCGTGGGGATTTCAGAAGGGTTTCCATCACCTCCTGGATGGAAATAGGCGCCAGTAGAGCCTCATCAGCCCGTGGGTCAATGGGCGGCTCTGGAGCCCACCACAGGAAGTCTTGGATGTCCGATGGGTCCACCTGGGTGACATGGAAGAGGCTGGCGTAGAAGCGGTGTAGTTCCTGCGTGATTTCCTCCTTATCTGAAGTGGTTGTAGTGCCAATCTTCAGTGCAGTAATATCCTGCGGTGTTGACCGGGCTTTCTGTTTCTGAAAGAAGAAGCAGGTGGGGCGTTCCCATTGAGCATAGTAACGAAATGTTGTAAAGTTTGCTGCCAGTTCTTCCTGCAGTGTGAGCTCCAAGCGGAGTGCTTCCTGCGCCGCTTCCCAGTCTTCCAACCATCTGGGAGAGGGCGAAGGCTGGCAGTTTCGCTCTAAATGTCTAGTTCTGGTTTCCGCCCTTTTGACTCTGGCGCGAGCTGCAGTCATCTGGGCTTTGGCACAGTTGTAAGCAACGCGGGTGATGCCCTCCTTGGTCACCGCCCATCTAGCCTTGTGGTCAAGCAGGTGGGGTGGGGGGAGGTGAGAGTCTCCCGGATGGTCATAGACAGCTTCTCCTTAGTGAAGGGGTTGTTGAGAAGAGCTGGGGCAACCCTAGTCCAGAACCTATGCGACGGTCTAAGTGTGGTGGTGAGGACAAAGGTGAGTGACCTGTGATCACTCAGATGGTTGTCACGAGAGATGGGAGAGGAGACGCGGCCAATTAGCAGGGGGACAATCAGTGCCATATCTATGCGTGACGCTGACTGGAAAGCTCCTCCATCATACTGGATCCTAGTCATGCAACCTAGGCCAGACGCGGAGGGTGGAAGCGCATCTATAAAGCCACTCAGGCGAAGGAAATCCTGAGGCGACTTGATCCAGGGCGTTCCTTTGCTGCAGGGGGGTAAGAGTCACGGACGCGACTTATGGTTGTGTTGAAATCTCCTAAGAGGACTGTATTCCGTGGGAGATTGAGTTGGACGAGCTCTTCCAAGAGCCGATTTTGCTCCTGACCTGCATTAGGCAGGTAGATGCTTGCAGCGAAGAAAGAGAAGTCAGGAGTGGTGAGTTTGGCCAGTATGAGGCGGCCACCTAGATATTGTGAAAAAGAATGGGTTTTTAACCCAGGGATTCAAAACAATAAGGGCGGCATGGTTTGTCCAGAAGGAGTTGCCTCCAAACTGTTCATTCCATGCAGATTGTTCGTGGGGGAGGATATGGGGCTCCTGGACAGCAGCGATGTCAATTTGTGCTGACCTGAAGCTTCGGAGGAGGCGGGCTCTCCGCTTAAAGTCCCGCAACCCATTTGCGTTGATGGATTGCAGGGCCAGGGTGCTGCCATGGGGACTCATAGCTGTTCCCCTCCATGTCCTGGGGGTTGCCAGCGCTTAAACCTGGTGCTGTGAGGCGGCTAGTTTTGAGTCCTTTAGCTTGACTATTAGCTGCAATCCGTGAGGAGCGTCGAGGGTTCTGAGGGGAAGGAGAGGGTGGGGGGGCGGAGGACCCAGTAAGCCAGCCTAGGATGCTGCCCCCGCTCCGTTGCAGGGGAAGGACCTGAGGATGCTCAATGGTGACCTCCGCGGTGTCCCCATTTGATGAGTCTGAGTCCATATTCACTTCCTCCAACACTGCAAAGGATCCGCGCGAAATGGACTGTGGGGTTGGGGTAGGACTCTTTGAGGTGGCACTTCTACCGCAGGCCGCGGGTTGCCAGTCCATGCTGGTGGGCATAGCTCCATTGGGAGCTGAGGGTTGATGCGATAAATCGCTGGTGGAGGTTGGTGGGGGTGCCGCGGAGCCCTAAGTGGGGGTGGCTGACGAGGGGCACCCTGTGGGAGATGCCTTGCGCTTGGTGAGAGAGGGAGTTGACTCTGGAAGATTGAAGGGGGTGCCCACTGGAAGGGGGGCATGAGCGCGAAGGTATCCCATACCAATAGTGGGGTTAGCTGTTTCAACTTCTAGGCGTAAGGCCTCAGGGGACAGGTCTTGAACGGGAACCCATTGTGTGGGTTGTGGAATTGCTGCTGCAGCCACGTGGGATCGTTTTTGGCCTGGTTTAGGCCCATGGGTGGTGGCTAAGAGGGCTTGTTTTCGAGCTGTGCAGCCACTATACAAGTGTCTAAGGGCGTTATACCATGAACACCGGGGGCGCGCCTGATCAGGGTCGACAACAAAGATCTCAGGGCATGCCCCAACTACTGCCACACGAGGAATAACTATAATGTTGCGGGATACAGTGGGGGAGGGGATGAACGACGCCCTAGCAGTGCAAGCTCTTTGAGTGGGAGCATAGTAAGAGGGGACGCTAAAGTCCACTGAAAGAACAGACCCAAACTCCACTAAACCACGATGTAGTGCCAGTTTAAGAGACTCAGGATCAACAATTGTTGGTAGGTTGGAAAAAGTAACCCATGAAATTTTCTCCAGGTGAGAGCGTGTGCAGGAGATGCGAAGAGATCCGCGTGGAATAATGACCTGGAGGGTGGTAGCATGGTCAGCAAGGGCAGCTTCAGTGAAGCCCACATCGTTGTAGTGGCCCTCCACTGATTCATGGATGGTGGTGTTAATTGGGAATGTCTCCGCAATTGCTGCAAAGTATGAGAAGTAATCCTCTGTATAGAATTCAACAGGGTTATGCCCATAATAAAGGCGAATTGCGTGGGAGAGGGTTGAGCGAGGTAGAGCTTTTTGCGCTCTAGTTTCGGCCCATTTCTTCTTAACATCAGCAATAAACGCCACTTCACGGGGATCAGCTTTGGGTAGCGTTGGTGCCAGAGGTTTTTGCCACGCCCCAGTGGCTCATTTGGTACGTTTGTGTTTGCTTTGGGCTGCAATTGCGGGTTGAGTGTGAGCTGGTGGTTTGGACAAGTTTGCGGAGTTCCCTTGTTGCTGGAATGTTACAGCAGTTGCTGGCGTCATATTAAATTGAGGGGCGGTTTGTTGGGCCTCGCTAAATTGGGGAGGCCCATCCAGATTGGAATTGAGTCCAGCCAACTGGGAGAAGGGAGATGTTTCATCACCATCCAATCTATTTGGGTAAATTCAGCCCGAGTATTTGCTGTGATTTCGTGGGCAAAACTCACTGGCTGATTGGTGAATTGGTCGTTTTCAGCATATGGAGATAAAGCGCCGACTTGAGAAGTGCCAATTACGGAGTTTAAATGGGACGGGTGAGATTGGAACTGGTGTGAAGTTCCAAAATCCGAACCATTTAAATCCTCATTGGGAAGAGTAGATTGTCCCAATTTGGTGCTTAGTGAACCAGAATGTGCGGCTAATCCAACCTTACATCTGAGGGTTTGGGGGCCAGGTAGCTGGGTATCTTCCCTCATGGAGGGATCCAGAAACACGGCGTCAGCAATAATAGATGGGGATGAATTAGCTGACACAATGGGGAGGTGAATGCCTGGATGGGCTGAGTTGCATTCAACTGAGCAGACGCCATTAAAACAGCGTGGGTGATGGCCTCCTTGGTTGGAGGGGGCCCAGCGGGTTGGTGGGAGGCAGCGCACACAGAGCTGTTAGGCGTGCAGGTTGCAGAAGTGCGATCAGGTGAACTGGCGCTGGTTGAAGTAGCTCCAGGTTGGGGGGTGGTGCCTGCTTTCATGGCTGCTGCTTGAGAGCGGGTGATTCTGGTTGACCCTGAGGTGGGTAACCGAGGGTTGCTTCATTTAAGGGTGGTGCTGGCTCGTTTGGCATAGCCTGCGGGTTCTTTTGCGGGGTTTTCCGCCATATTTGTTAATAGTTTTCGTAAATCTCTTTAGTGGAGCTAAATTTCAGGCTGAATTGATTTTCAAAAAGTGATTCTTAACAGAAAGAGATTCACCAAGTCAATCTCAATAAAGAGTTTATTATGGTTTCTGATGCCTCTAACTTCGCCATAGTGGCAGCCCTACTACAAGTATGAAAAAATTAATAGAGTATCTGTGGGATAGTTTTTCCAAGAAGATGTCTTTGCCTGAGTTAAACTATTTCTTAAATGATATATTGTTAGCAGTGGTTGAGGCGCTGACTTATTGGCATCATTATTTTCATGGCTCATCCCAACCTTTCCATGTACTTACACACCATAGTGCCTTGCTTTACTAACGCAAACCTTATTTCTTGGCCCCATGACAACCCCACTAGCATGAGAATCTATCCCAATTTGTGTTTTCCTATTAGTTTACTAAGGGCAAGGAGAATGGTTTGGCGGATGCTTTGAGCCGCAAACCTGAACTAGCTCCCAATCCTAAGGAGATAGAGGTGCATAATACCCATTTGATGATTCCGCCGGGTAAGATTGTGTCTCAACTTACCTCTCCCTCATCCAAAGTGCCAGCGCTTGCTTCTTTGGAAAATGCGGAGGAATATGGTATATTCAGAAAGATAGCCCTTTCCCAGCCTTTGTTAGCTGCGTATACTATAGTCCTTGCTAAGAGCACGTTGAATCAGGAAGATATTATTAGGGGTTATCACGTGAAGGATGAGATGTGATTTCAGGAGCGCTTATGGGTGCCCACCAAACCACTTCTCCTGGAAAACATCTGGGACCATCATAACGGAATCACTGTTGGTCATCCTGGAAGGCGAAGACTCTAGAGCTAATAAATCGCACTTACAATTGGAAGAAATTAGGCAAACAGGTGGGCTTATCTTGTAAGAGTGCTAGGAATGCAACCAAATGAAAATGAACTGACAGCCACCTGCGGGGCTTTTGGTATCAGTTCAAAAGGCTGAAGGGCCCTAAACTTCTTTATTGGTAAATTTTATTGTGGAATTGCCCATATCTAGGGGCTAAAACGTTACCATGGTAGTTGTGGACCTATTTCACAAAGTCTTCCCACATTATTCCCTGAAGAACCACAGTCGCCGTGGCTGAGATGGGTAGGCTCTTTGTCACTCATATGTTTGCTCTTCAAGGTCCCCCCAAAAATAATTAGCGATTGTGGGCCCCAGTTTACCTCCGTGTTTGGGAAGAGTTTTGTAAGACTCTTCAGATTCGTCCCTACCATTCAACCGTCTATCACCCCCAATCAGATGGGCATAATGAACGAGTGAACCAGTGCCTCAAACAGTTCTTGTGGTGTTACACATCCCAGTTCATTTATATTGTGTTTCCCATCTCCCCATGGCCCAATTCAGTTATAACAATTCCCAACATGAACCAATCGGTTTTTCTTCCTTCTTTGCCAACTATGGCTTCAATGCTGCCTTCAACATGGAGCCCAGTTGTGGATCCAAAGTAGAAGCAGTGGTGGACATTGCCAAAATGATCAAGAAAGTACACCAGGGGGTGAGCACAAATTTGGATGCAGCCTAACAGGATTACAAGGTTAATGCTGATGGTAAGAGACAAGATGGTCCAGCGTACAAGGAAGGGGATCTCGTGATGCTGGATGCTAAGAACATCCCAATCAATCAACCATGTAAAAAACTGGTACTAAAGATGATTGGGCCATATTGCGTTGTCAGAAAGGTGGGCCACGCCTCATACCAATTAGATCTCACCATCATTTTAAAGCTTTTCAGTCTTCTATGAAAGCAATCTTACGTTGTTTGAGGGCCCCCCACCAAAGACTCCTGATACTTATCTCATGGATGGAGCGCCAGAGCGGGTAGTGAAGAAGATTATAGCCTACCATTAGTTAAGAGGAAGACTTTAGTAAAGTATCCTGGAAGGGATTTGACGCAGCGAAGAACAGTTGTGTCCCAGTGTGTGACTGCGCCAATGCCCAAAATCTAATTGAAGCATTCCACAAGCGTTTTATGGAGGCTTCAGGATCGAAGTCTGCGCAAGACATTGCAGCCATGAAATTGGTCCATGCCCATATAAGCTTTTCTCTTGGAGAATGCCCCTAGTGGGGGTAAAGTCCAAAAAGAGAAAAGGGTAATGTCATGTTCATATGACCTAATTGAGGGACCAACGCCCAAGACAAGGCTGTGCGTCAGGAGGCCCAGAAGGTCAAACTGTAGGACCTCCTTGACTTGAAGCAAACCTTGGACCAACGCTGGGTGCAGGCCAGGTATGCTCATGTTGGTTTAGGGGAAGTGCGTGAAGCCCAGCCTCATGTTATGGCTTTGGCGTTAAAATGGACTATTTATCAAACTAACCATGACAGGTTGGTTTTTACTGATAGAAATATGGGGTTTCAAAACCTGTTTGATTTTCAAACTTATCAACTTGGGTCAGCCTTGCCTCCAGTTGATAACCTGAGTTCATTTGATTACTGGCTATAGTACCCTGCCCAAGGGAAGTGTACACTTATTGGTGCGCCTGGTCTTAGAACCATTTCCACCAATCAATTGATTCCCTTAAATTTTGCTTAAATATGTTTCTTTGAGACCAACCACTCTTGTGGGTTTTTTCCTTTAAATAAAATTTCCGTTAGTTACGTTTTTTATATATGTCAACTTGGGTGCACCTGTGCGCAGAATTTTCACTTAGGTTCCTAACAACTTGTACCCTTTTTGCAAAAACTTAACAATCGCAGCTGGTGCACTTCTGGGCCGTCCTGGTCCCCCACCAGACCAAGGCACCCAAGCACTCCAGCTCTGGTCATCACTTGTATATGGACTCCTCTTTAAGGTCCACCCAAGTATTGCTGTTGGTTAAGGGTTTTATTAAATACCAACTTGAACACCCTTGCCCTGTTTTTCGTTAGCTCTAGCACCCTCTTCAGGGCTATACTTCCAATAATACTACTGATAAGTTTCCTTGTGTTATGGCTGTGCACTACGCACTACCTCGCTGGGAACTGGAGAGTTACAATTATTCTCTTGACTTAGTCATCTTTTGGATAGCCTCCACCTTGGCTATTGAGGTTTCTTTCCTGTTGCATCTATCAAAAACCCAAGTTACTTCAGTTGTCCTTGAAAAGTGACATTTACAGGGCTTGATCTTGATGTTGGCCTCTGCAAGCCGGTGGGATACCTCCACTAAATGGGTAATGTGCTCAGAAAACCTTTGGGAGAATATATTGATGTCATCGAGGTACACAAGAATGCATGATGGCTTCAGGTCACCAAGAATGGCGTCCATACCCGTTGTAATGTAGCGGGGCATTGCACAGCCCTTAAGGCATACGTGTCAAATAAAAAAGCCCTTTGGATATGACTATGGCTCATTTCTGTTAGTCTGCTGTGGCAACGCGATTTGCCTGTAACCCAATAACAAAAGTCATTGCTGAGAAATAACAAGCTTCTCCTAATCAAACCAAAGCATCATCAGTATGTGGCAAGGAATACAAGTCCTTTTTGGCGATACTTTTGAGCTTCCAGTAGCCTATCACTACCCAGTTGGTGCCGTGCTTCCTTACAATTAGAACGGTCGAAGTCCACAGACTCTTTGATGGTTTGAGCATCACATGTTCCAGTAGCTTCTCGATTTCTTGGTAACTACTTCTTCAGCTGCCCTAGATTGGTATATCAGCCAAGACCTGATGGGGGATGATCTCCAAAAGTCCAATCGGTGGACCACTCCCCAAGCGCACTCTAAATCATGATTATCAACAGAAAAATCTACTTATAATTTTAAAATAAGATATCGCCTGATCTTTCTGTTCTTCTGATAACCCTATTAATCTTTTTCGCGGTACCACTGCCATTATGCTGGGCTGCAATTTGAATCGTAAACCAAATTCATCCAATGACCCAAACTCATGAACCCAGAGGACCTCATCAACAGTGATCAAGTGTTAATATGCCACTATTTGGTATTGGCAGATTTTCAATGGTTCTTTTTGTAAATTCGCTAGTAGAACTTTGATCTCCTCATGTCACGGCAGTATAATTCCTAGAGCCATGTGGGGCTCAAGCAGCAATTGCTGATAAGGGTTAATAATTTCCCTATAGAGTCCGTCTGGCACTTCCATCTCCAATCCAATATTCACTATTACTTGATGACTGAAGGGGGATATAGGCCAAAAATCTCTGAGAGGCAGCCCTTGATATTCATTTATCTTCTGGGGTGGGCCCAAACCTTGCTCTTTAGTCGATGGTAGTGAACTGGCATCACCCCATCACTATATGCAAGGTTGATATGTCCCATATGCACTGGATCCTTAAGCACACCGCTGGAAGGAAAGTAAATTGGGAACTGCTGCTCTATAATAGTGAAGATCTTTTCTGTCATATTGTTAATAGCCCCAAAGTGTCACATAAAAGCAGTTCAAATTAACAAATCATAGTTGCTGTTTGGTAACAATATTGATTGAGCTACAACAATTGATCTAAACCACAAAGGTAACGCACTTTACGCTCCCTCAGAGACTGTGTTTTCTGATCCAGCAGTCCCATACATTATTCGAAGTTCTACATCAGGTTTTAGCGTCAACTTCACCTATACTTGGTGGAAATTATGGTGACTGGAGCGCCCATATCTATTATATCACGGACTCGATGTTTTGCTACAAAAGTGTCACAGTATGTACACTCAGAATAAGAAGATTTTGGACTGTTTAGTACATGGTCATTTGTAGAGTCTCTTTTTCCACTAAAGCTATAATCCCTCACCGACCTTGGGGTACTCTTTGGCAATATCTTCTACCAGGAGGGCGACGTTTACACCTTTCAGGGAAGATTCATCAGAGGATGGGTCTGGTTTTTCTAAAGAAAATTAGTCAAATATTTGACAGGCGTACATCTTTAGTTGCTCCTGAGGTCCTTCTTCCACCATGGTCTTGGCTTACACCCATGTCAGTACACTCACCCCTCCGACCAGCTGCTGGTATAAAAACTCATCATCACACTGAGGGACTTCCACTAAATATACTACAATAGGTTCAATTTGGCGGTTGGGGTAGAGATAGCAGAGATAGAGAGTCCCATCTATACTATACTGCATCTTTTCCCTGAAGTATTGATCCTACTGTAAATAGTGAACCCAACAGTTTGAGCAACTCTGGTAAAGGTGACCAGAGTGACAGCATTCAAAAATTAGCCCATAGGGTCTTTATCCTTGGTTCTTGTAAGAATGCCCAGGCCATTAGTTTGACTGTTGGTGATTAGCATAACCAGGGACAGGTTGATTGTTTGCCTGCTGATGGTCAGCATAATTAGACCCAGGTCAGTAGTTGGGCTGCTGACAATTATCATAAGCAGGTCCATATTAGAAGTCAAACCGCTAGTGCAACTCAGCCAAGAAAGAGGTGCATAATTATAATAAGGCGGGGGTTACTATGTGGAATCTGAACGGGCTGAGAGAATTCCCCCAAATAAGAAAGACCAGCAACAATTGCGGTATATTTCTGGTCCTTATTGGGCAGAATAAAGTTAATGTATAGATGGCACAAAAACTGAACAATTCTGGGAGCTAGATAGGGTAAGCTGAGGCCTTCTTTTGGCATGACTGAGGAAAGCATGTGGTACATAGTGTGTATCCAACATGAGAACCCAGAGAGGTACCACAGAAGGGTCCTGTAGTGGCCTGAAAGAGGTGTGGGATTGAAACTAATGACTGAGATCTAATCTATTATTTTGAACGCTTCCACCTTCATTTAAGGGAATATGGGCAGAAGGGGGAGGCAATAGTCAGGAATATTGTCTTTCAAACTACTTTTCTACAAGGCGGGGAACTGCAAATGAAGGTCTCAGTGACAAAATTGGTGCAATCCTGATTGGCTGGGCTTTGGCCCACCTGTCTACAATAATCACACAGTTTTCTAAGTTGGCCTGAAACCTGGATAGCGGCCAGTAGCTTATCTGGGCTTACACTGATGCAGCGAAAGCTGAGAGCACTTACTTGCCAAAAGATGGACTGACCCAAAAGGCTGCGATGGTTCCCACACAAAAAGGGCCTGGAGAGCAAACTTTATCACATAAACAGACTGGAGAGACCAACTCTCATAAAAAACAGTAGAAGTTTAGACCATCAAGCCAGTTGTGATGCTGAGCAACTGCTAGGGTTCTAACTTTATTGGGGGAAGCCTTGACTAGGGGTTAAAAACTACCTATGGGCGGATGCCAGATTGGGCCCCTATTAACTTGGGTTGATTTCAATCTAAAGTATTGGGGATCGACCCTAATAATATTAATTGATTATTTAATTGAGTAGATATTATCAACTAATGCTGATAATAACAAAAATCAATTGGGATGCGGTAATTTCTATTCTCTTAGTACAAAAATACAATTTAGGCCACAACGGGATTCTTCCCTGCATAGTGAGGGGCAATAGCAGGAAACTCATCCCACTATTCCAGACCTCCTTGTATTATTTAATAAGTATTTATATATGTCATGCTGTTGGCAGATGCTGATTATTTGCCTATTCTGATCTATCCTATCTTTAATTAATTGCCCTTGATATTTAATTAGCCTTGATCTATGATACTTCCTAGTACTATAAATAGTACTAAATATTTCCATAATAAAATAACTTTCCTTGCAGTGTTTTCTGCTCTTTGAAGTTCATTTGACATATTTATATTTGTATTTTAGGGCGAAACCCAACAATTATTATATTCAGCCTGCAGGAACCTTTGAACCATCGCCAACTGGTTAAGTTCCAATATTAGGGACTTTGTTTGGACCTCTGAACCTCTGATAAAGGTTAAGTCCTATATTATTCATATATTGGATTTCAATGCAAAATCTACAATTGTCCAACCATTTAAGTGAGCTTTGAAGGACCTGAACCAATTTGTTATCAGATTCTGTGCGAATTCCAACAGCACCCAAAAAGTAAGCCAGAATGCCAGGGGCATTGCTGCTTGTATGACATTATGTGTAGCCACAAATTGGAAAATTGTAACTCATTGGTGTAGAACAATCATGGAGAAGAAACCCAAAAATGAACCAAATGGAAACAACCCCAGACACTGGGGTCTTGCTGCAGGGAATTGTACCACTAGGATAGTTTCTACAGGGTTGCCGATGGGTGGGTTCAATAAAACTGAGGAGCCATGGTGGCATATCCTTGCTTGGATATGGCGGATGTAAGGCCACAAGATCCCATTATATTGATGGCGGATAGTTGCAATGAGGGGTTTTTAATTGCCAGAAGTGTCTTGCACGTTGAATCAAGTTGGTGATGGAGAAAGTTATTGTAATCATCAAAACTGGTAATGCCCATCTGGTGTAGGGACCAACAGGCCACTAGGGTAATGCCATCAGGACTTCAGTAAGAAGGATATCAATAAAGTAAAAAGTGATAATTGTGGCAGAAATTTATTGAAAGGAACTTGAAGAAAATTGACCAACAATTTTCTCAGTATGGTGCAACTGATCAAATAGGGTTTGATTGATGTAGGTACAAGCAGGTATCAGGTCCCTCAACTTTGACCTAACCTGGCGAATTTTTTGGGTAAGGGGAAGATAATCTCAATGGGAACTGACATTGAAAGATTTGGTGGCAGGCTGAGTCGCTGTTGGTTTGACCTCACATGCTTGAACAGAGGCTCAACTGCATTTCCCAGTTGGCATGACATCATTTGGCCTGACAAACAACAGTAATTCCCCAGGGCCACCCCACATAGAGCAGTCCCAATTGGTTAGAAATGGGTTCAGGATGGCCAACCCACCCTTGCCTGGTCACTGGGCCATTTTTTCAGTCAAATGAGTTACATCAGTTACAGCTCCCAATTTTCTGGATAGGGGTTTTAAACTGTTGTTGAGGATTTCCAATGATACCATCTGTACGTTTGGGATCATCCCTGATGATTTTAAGAGGATATTAGTGTTGGGGATCGCACTGCTGGCTGAGTCAAAACTGTCAGCGATTCTGGATGATAATTCAATCTTTGTCTCTTTTTGACTATGTGGTTTCTGATCATTGGGCTTGATTACCATCAGTTTTGGACCCTTCAACTTTGATTTGGTGATCTCGGCGTAGATTTCCTTAATCCAGCAGACAAGTTCAGCTGAAGTGAGCGTGGGTACTGGAGGAGGAATCCAAAGAGGGAGGGCTGTTACCCAGCGCTTGTCTACCATGTGGGTGAGATCACCCTAGGTGACAAGGGGTACAGCCGCCCTCTTTGGACCCTTTTAATTTTGGAAATGGGAAGATCGCCCGATACATGCACAAGGGACGTTCCCCGAACTTACATTAACTCCATAAACAAATCAGCAGAGGGGGTGGCCCCTGATGCACAGAGGGTTCCGGCCTTCTTTGCAGTGGTGGCCACTAATAATTTTGGGGTTGGAAACAAGCTTTTTAAAGCGGGAAACTTCAGCCCATCAAAATATCTGATGGCGAACAGGGTATAGAGCCTCAAGAGGGCTCACTCTGTGGAAGTGAAGACCTGGTTTTCTAAGGAGATCTAAATGGGCCGCATGATTAAGGTGTGTAGGTTTACCCCACTCCATATTTAGCATTTGGCTCCTGGTTAGAAACTTATGGCTTTCCAGTCTAAGCTTCAAAAGGAAAAGGTTTTGGATGCCGGTTTAAGCACCAAGGACTAGGAGGCCATATTTCTTGACATTGGCACCAAGATTGGAAGGTCATACTAAGGGACGTGCCGCCTATTGTCATTAGAGGGCCCATGATATCTCAGCTGAAAGTCTTGACAGAGTGATCCCCTTTAATGAGAACAAGCTATTAAAGAACTTGAAGCAGAAGAATGGTAGCTTGCAAAAAGTTCACCATAGGCTCTGGGGACTACGTTTTTAAAGTTGCATTATCAGAGTCATATGGGAAATCTCCTGGTTCAGTCACTGTGGGGACATGAAGTGTCCCTGTGAAGTCTCCAAACAGGTGCTTCTTGTGTGGCATGAAGGGGCATGTCAGTGCCAAGTGCCCCCAGGCTAAACTCCTGCGGCAGTGGCCAAACCTAATAGGCCTAGCGAGGGAGTGCCAGCAATGGTACCCTCAGAGAAAGAGAAGATGGCTCATCAGAAGGCGTTGAAAAAGCTATATGAGTAGTCAGCCAAAGCTAAGGAGGTGGTGGCTGACAACATCAGTTTGGAGGGAGTGATCAAAGTGCTGAAAGGTGCCATAAAGGTCAACAAGGAGTCGAAGTGGACACCAGAAGGCGTGGGAAGCCGCTAGACTGTAAATTGAGCTTAGTGCATTTTGGCCTTTTCTGCAAAGGACATTATGAAACATCACGCCTCAGAAATGGATAGAGTTCTTCCCATTAATCGATTGAGGAATATATATGCTACCACAATGGATGTGGGTGAGTTTGAGCACATGAGGCCCATAGGGGAAGAGATGGAGTTGAGGGAGGTGTTGACTGCTAGGATTAGTGTGCCAGTGCATTCTAACCCAATGTCTCAAACCACAGTTGAGTGATTTGATGAAGACCCTGGCAATGGTAAGATTATGGAGGCTTCTGTAACCTTGCAGCCACCACCCCTGGCCCAGTCTGTAGTTGGAAAGGGGAGGAAAAAACGTGGTCCCGCTAAACCAGCTGAGATGGAAGAGAATGGGGACCCCCCTCAGATCCTGACACCAAAAGCCTCTTCAGTTTCTAACCTATGGTATCAGGGTTGAATTTGCTAACATGCGGGGTTTGAATGTCCTCAGGCAGCGACATCTAGTGAAACTCTGATTGCAACAACATGGGATTGATATTGGCTTCCTCACTGAGACTAAGTCCAAACCTGGGGTGAAAGAGTATTAGGCTCACCAGTTTTCTCTGAGCAATCATTTTACTCTCACTTGGCGGAACAACTATACTTAGACTCGCTCTTAGGGGAGGAAAAGAGGGAGAGGGAGAAACTAAAGGGAATACTTTGCTTTAATGGGCGGAAAAGGTCAAGGTGATGGACAAAAGGCTTTTGTTTCCTGAAAGAGCAGTGGCAGTAGTCATTGTTTATAGAGGAATCAATTTTGTTCATTTGCGTTTATTCACCATTTCTGGGTCTGAAAGGAAGGCCTTCTTCCAGAAGGTCGTCCTGAGGATCCAAGAGGAAGGCATCAGTTGGTCAATAGTTCTGGGGGGAGACAAGAACTGTGTCTGCTTTAAAGATGACATGATTTGGGCTTCAGGAAACTATAGTTCTGATCCTGGAGCCCACTAGTTGGCCAGTTTAATGATTGAACTTGGCCTACTGGATGTGTGGAGAGAGGGCCGTGGTGAGGAGGAGAATGGGTGGACTCACGTTCAGGGGTATCATTTCTCCCACATTGACATTGTGTTGTTGCCCTAACCTCTCCTGAGTCACTGCAAGTTGATCCTTCAGAATCATGATCCATGTGCTTCAGATCACAGGCCCCTTGAACTGCAGATCTGTGACCCATGGGTTGCTTCAGCAGGGAAAAAAAGCTGGAGACTGAACCCTGAACTCCTGAAGTGGTCTCCACTAGAGGAGATCATGAGGAAGAAGATGAAATGCTGGAGAAGCAAGATTGTGGGGAATTCAGATGCACCAGTAAAATAGTTGCAGAAGATGGATGATCTCAAGATAACATGTGAAATCTTTGGGAGGCAGCTATGGTCCATGCATTCGAGGTATAGAACCTTGGAGAGGAGCTTTTAGAACCTGTAAGCAGGCTGCGGTCATAGAAAATCTGCCTACATGACTAAAGCTGAACTGTATGTGAAAAATGAGAGCCTTCATTGTAGTTCGCCTCAAACAAAGTAAATATAGTTGGGATGAGGACTCTAACAGCAATGTGGCCCTACTCTGCAATACAGAAGGGGCATTCAGATCTTTAGCAAGGATCTTGCACTTTGTGATGAGGGAGTTGAGGTGAAGGATGCAGCTTGCATGGCTGAAATGGCCGAGTCCTACTATGAGGACCTTTATGGCCCCTTGTAAAGTGACCTGGAGGCATCCAAAGTACTCACAAGTAGACTGGGTGTACTGACAAAGGGGACTCAGCAGCAACTATGTTCAAGATCCACAAATCAGAGGTGTCAGACGCATTCCGCAATGGTAAGAATGGCAAGGCTCCTGAGAGGATGGGTTAAAACTTGAGTTCTACAAGTTGTTTTGGTCAGAAATGTCTGAAATGTTTGCTGAGCTCTACAATCAACTCTTAGTCTCTGGTGCAATTTAGCTGGCAATTTTTTAAAGGCGTGGTTGTGGTATTGTATAATAAGGGCGATTCCTCCCTCATGGGGAACTATCAGACTTTGACTCTGCTTAACGTTGACTATAAGATCTTAATTAAGATTCTAACCAATCGACTAAAGGGGGGGGGGGGGGTTGTGGTGGACGTTGTTGGGAAAGAGCAAAATGGATTTATCTTAGGACGCTCAATTACTGACAATTTGATGTTTCTTCACCTTATAGAAGAGTGGGCAAGTAACCACTATGACTAAAGGGGGTGGCTACTGTTTCTTGATCAAGAAAAGCATATGATTGGATGAATCATGAGTTTTTTGTGAAGTGTAAAGTAGGGTTTGAATCAAAGGGCGCTTGTTGGGGGTGCTTAAAGCGATTTATGTGGAAGCCTCATCGGTTGTCAATATCATTGGGGTCCTCTCCCACCCTATTAATGTATGTAGGGTGTGTTTCAGTGAGATCTTATATCTCCCTTGTTGTTTATTTCTTGTAATAGAGACCATTTCAGTGGATCTCAGGAATTCAGACATAAAGAAACTATCTATCAACGGGAAGGAGTATTCCCACTAAATGTTTGCAGATAATACATTGATTTATGTTTTGTCAGAAGAGGAGGAGAAGGTGGTGATGAGCATTCTAAAGATGTACCCAAACGCAAGCAACATGAAGGTCAATATGTCAAAATCAAGGGCTTGGACCATCATCAGAACGACAACGTTGGATGTGGCATAAAAGAGCTTAATCCCCTGGATGGCAACATGGGAAGAGTTTCTGTACCTCGGGTGCCCCATCCCTGGGTGGGCGTCACCACACGAAATCTGGCTCAGACTTGAAGAGAACCTTAGAAAAGCGGCTGGAAGTGGCAATGGCTCAATTTTCTTATTAGAGTAGGGCCATTGTCATAAACATTTTTATTCTTTCCAGATTATGATATAGTGCCGGATTTTTCCACTGCCATTATCTTCCATCAAAAGGATGAAGTGTTCAGTGATCCAGTTCATCTGGCAGGGATAAACATCCAAAACTGGTTATTCTAACTTGTGTCAAGAGGGTGAAGAAGAGTGCATTTATCTGATTAACAATGAAAGCATGATCAAAGCACTTCAGCTGAAGTGTATCACAAGGGTTGCTTGTGAGGGGAAGTCCATTCGTTGGGCTCCAATAGTGGAGTACTACCTTTCTAAGGCTTGCAAGGACAAATCGAACAAGGATCTTAGTGTCAGCTGGGGTATCAATCATGGGGCCATTCCAAGTGCGGGTAACCTACTAGGCTACTGGAAGGATTACTTTAGAGGTTTGGTAGGCATCAAGAGTAGATTGGAGGGTGGAGAGTGGACCATCAGAAGGATCTAGGCGATTCCCCTTTGGGGAGGAGCTTGAGGATTGGAAATGAAACTACGTCTGCGCAAGGCCTTCAAGCACTTTATTGGGGAGATCACTGGGGGGCCTCCTTGATGGCAATGGCAAAAGAGTGCTTAGGGTGGAATCAGCTAATAATGTTTCCAGTTCCTCCAAGGTTCTGGTAAGGGATACATGAGATAGCGTGGAAGCAACTGAACTGCCTTCTTTCTGAAGGGAAGCAATTCCTTCTCTATCTACATTAAATGGCGGGGAAGAATGTTAAGAAGGTCGTGGAGAGCAGGATTGGTACCTGCTCCCGTGAGGAGGAGAAGGCTGAAGATACCCCATATGGGAAGGCCTCTTCGTCCTTCAGGACTAGATAAAGGTGGGAGGTGGTGATGGTGTCTGCCTCACAGAGTTCACAACCGCCAGCTTCCAGAAGTTACAAGACTGAGAGCTTTGCTCAACGTATTTGTCCTGGATCACTTGAAAAATGTGACTGAGCCTGATGGACCTGTGGAGGAGAAAGGTTAAGGGATGCTAGTTTTACCAGTTTAGAACTATTTCTTATAACTCCGCAGCATCATCTTAGACACTGGGGAGATTCTAAGTAAGTGGAGTAAGTATAAGAAGGATGACCTTTTGTACTCCTGTAAGGTGTGCAGAGGGGAGGAGATGGAAAAACACCTTCATATAGTGTCCAGCAGCGGATGCTGTTTGGAGAAGTGTTTCTATGGTATGAAGCATACCAAACAGGGTGTAAGTTATCCTCTGTTCATATCGCATGGCCAGAGATCCTGACTGCATATGCTCTTCTGAGTCTTCTTGAAGACAAGAGGGGTTCAGGGTCTGCTGCATGATATGGGGGAGGTACTTTATGCTCTATGACTTGCCAGAAACCACCGTTGCTTCCCTTCAGAAGGAATCCAGGCAACAAGCTCCCTATTCATAGTCAAGCGACGGCTAGAAAAAGCTGTGGAAAGCTATGGCAATCCTCTTTACTTAAGTAAGTCCAACTTGGTGGTCAGTCTGGTCGCATTCCTCGCAGTAAGGAATAGAAGGCATAACTCTTAACTGGGTGGGTAGCTTATCTACCTGGTATATCAAACAGTGAGGAATATGTCAGTTTTAGGGTGGTGTGAGTTACCCCATCCGCAGTTGGGCCCACATCTGTGGTGCTTAGGTTTACGCGGCCCCATTGCGGTGGGTCATTACCCCATGTTTTATCCCACAAAGTTGTCTGCACTGGGTTCCACAACAGTCACACAAAAACTCTAAAAACTGAACAATCTTGAGCAGGGGCACATCGCCCTCCAAAATTAAAGCCATGACACTGTAAAGCTTGAGAAATGGCTTCACAGAAGAGGGCATTGCAATGCCCACATTGGATTTGGATAAAGTCCCCGCCCCAATTAACATGGGCTTCCACCTTAAATTGATCAGCAACTGCAGCAAATGTCCCATTATGCTGGAACCTAATGGTCAAGAATTCAGCCTTCCTTTGCAATATTTTAGCGGTGCTTCCAAACAGCCACAGCACAGTATACTTCACTTCTTGATGTGTAATGGAGCTACTAGGGAAATAGCAAGTGACTTTGTCGGCACTTCCAACATCCAAGGAGGGTATCAGCAATTTAGCTTTATGCTGATATAAGGCTCCTTCTGCCATGATATCAAATTATTTAAAAAAACCCTTGAATGTTCCCATCACAGTCAAACGGAGGCAGCTTATTGATGCAAACATCCTCCTCTCGCCATAACTGTGAGCTTTTTGAAGCAAACTGAGGGGTAGGTATGCCCAGAGGCGGTATCTTGTTGAGATGCTAGTTTAGTAGGGCTAGTGGTGCTAGACTTGTCCGCTGATTCAGGGTTTATGTGGGCCCCTTCATAGTGCAGTACTGCCATCACCTGGGGGAATTGGCTCACCAGTATATAATCATATCTGGGGCTGCCTGCAGTTTTGGTGAAATGCTCCTCAACTGGGTACCCAGCCTCATAATCATCATAATATAATTCCTCACGAGTAGACCCTTGTAGTTCGTCCACTTTCCACTGAGGGCGCTGAGGGTGTGAGACGCTGTTCAACTTCCGTTTTTCACAATGTATTTGCTTAGTAGTGTCATCCAGGCAACTAGCAAGTTGCATGATCTGTTGTCCCAGGACCCACATTTGGCTGAACGTGTTATTGAGTGGTTTATTACGTTGTTACTCTCCTGATAGCTCATCCTTCTTCTTAAGCACCGCGTTTAAAGCAAATGTAAGTTCTGAATACTTGATTGGCGCTATGTACCGTGCTGATCCCCAGTAAGCAGGCCTGATGTTGACATACCCAGTGACTGGAGAGTTGTTATTGTTATTCTTTAGGGTTGATCAATGGGCCCCTTGTAGCGATCACCACTGTTATAATTTGGCAACATCGTTGAGATATGCCAGAAGGGTTGCACATGGTTTTTTCCCACTGAGCAACGTATAAATAATATGAGGATTGTTGTTCCTTTAAGAAATCATAAAGAATGTAATAAAATATAAAATAATTAACTTCATCCACACCACTTTATTTATTTTTATTATTAATAGAAAATCCTTTCTGCTCAACTTCCTACTACCTATTAACAACCTCTTTCCTTCAACCTTCTCATCTCACATATATACCAGCAACTTTGGTTGATACTGATCCTTTTGCTTAGACTATTCTTTAATGATGTATCCTCATTGGTTCATCCTCATAACTGAGAAATACCAGCAGGGTCTATTATTCTTAATTTCACTATTGCCTTAGTTTGAGGTGATCTCCTAGGTATTTGTCATGAATTGAAATTACCTTGACGCCTTATTTGGAGGCCATCCAATAGCTATCCTTCCTGACCCAATATTGCTTTATCCCAAGGTGCTTGAATATTAATACACTAGTAAACTGTTGTTGGTGTATTTTAGCCAATCTGCCATAGCTATTTAGGGCTTATTGTTCAGTCATATCAGAATCTTAACAGCTTTTATATGACATGTGTTTGGGGCTTATTAGTTTTACTAGTTTCATATTGACGTTTCTCATCAAATTTCTGGGTTATGCAATTCTTCAAAATCCAATTATACTAAAGGTGGGTCATCATATGGAATCACGACCACTGCCTCCCCAAGTTTGATCCTGGTAGATGAAACTTGGGTAGGGACGATTTTGACTGTGTTGGCATTGCAAATTAATGCCCAAACTGGATAGCAAATAGCAAGGTGGTCCATGGAGTTCCTGGCCTATCATACACTGCACATGAAGTTTTTCTGAGTTTTATCATCCTTTCCCATTTCTTTACTCTACCTTAATAAGTGCTGTATCATCCCCAGTTCAGCACACCTCAAATAAAATAATAAAATATTAAGAAAGTCATCATACACTTCCATGAGGTACCTTAAGGTTTGGTGGTTTAATTAAAATTTTCGTTCATTTATATTAATTTTAATCTCCTTTGGAATTTGCTTAATTTTGTTTGATTCTGGGTTTCTACAATTATTGTTTATTGGCGGCAAATCCTTTTAACATTAAACCTAGTTGAAGAAACATTGTAAGGGGGCTCATTCTTATATATTTAAATAGTGACCAGGTTTACAAGGCGTCAGGGTATTTTCAAACATCACTCTTGGCTTCATCCCAATTCTTGGTTGATTTGGGCGTTGACCCTGAGGTTGAGGTACGTTAATAGTTTAGGCAGGTTGGCTATTTTCAAGTTCATTAATTTCTCTGATAGAGGTACTATCCATTGAGGGAAGGATTTATATTTAAACGCAGGGAGCTCAGCACTTATGGAAAATATGTCCAAGAAGTTTTAGTTTGACACGATGAATTTTTATGTGTTTGCTGCACCTGAAAAGCATTACTACTGTTAGCCTGCTCTGAGAAGGCATCAATTTTATGTTTTATCTCAATTGGTGGCACAATATCTATATCTTGGGTATATCTTTGGTGCCCAAATTGTCCAAGTTAAGGCCATTGTTTTCTCAGGATGTTTAGAATCTAATTTATCAGTGTTAGCAGTTGAAAAGTTAGGCCTATGTTTGCAGGCATGTAGGCTTTATTGACACAGGTGAGCTGTGTCATTAACACCACACCAAGGTATCAGTTTTTAAGTGTATCTAATAACCAGTTGAGGAGTTTTTGATCTATCTACTTACAATATCAATAGGTTTGATTCCATAATCCCATCAAACTAAACAAATTTATTTGGAAAATTTACTGATGCTGCTGAAATCTTGTAAATGTTCTTGAGGAATCTTTTGAAAAGTTGAGTTTATAAGACATGAAAATTAACTTTTACATGGTATGTCAAATATTTTTGAGATTTGAAGGGTACGTTGGCGCTATGCCACTCGTAAAATTGGCTAATGAGAATACTGGCCACTCTTCACAATTGTTGTTGGGAGCTCACACCATAGCTGTTGCCCCAAATATTGTTAATTTCTTCAATTAAACAGGGGAACAAAGTTATTGTCTGTTGCATGAGATTTCTAACTAATTCTAAGTATTTTGACATTTGCAATTTCAAATATGGATTCAGTTTTCTGTGCATGCTCTAGTTTTCATACATATAGCCAATACAGAATCATCTTCCTCCACTTCATATCAAACTTGGCTTGATGAAGCAATTAGTAAAGGCTATGAGTACTGATTTGAATGTCTTTAACACTTTTTCTGGTCTGTTATTTGAAAAAGTAAAATAAGGTGCGTTGATAATCCTCACATTCAACCACTTATATATGACAAGGAGTTTGTCCAGAAGATGGATAAAAAGGAGAGAGCAGCATGGATGTCTTTTGTAACAGTTATTAACAACTTCTTTGGTAACAAGAAGGCATAAAACTATGTACTTCTGGTTCAAAGGATGCTAAAGGCATTTTGAAATCTAATGCAACATATGTATTAAGATGCACTTTTTGAACAGCCATCTTGATCAATTTCCTGAAACTCTTGGGGATCATTTGGGTTGAGCAGAGGGAATGCTTCCATCAAGACCTGAAGACAATGGAAGAGCGTTATTGTTGTAAAATTCATGGTATTGTTAAGATCTGCTGTATTGTTCATACAGGCTGAACTCACTGAGCTACAGAAAGACAATGTGGGGATTGTTGGTCCTTTGGACATACTTGAAAGTATACTTAAAATAAGAGCAATTGCCCCAATTGAATCTTTTATTTATTTTAATAAATACAGCGCCCTTTCGCTGTTCCGCTACCTCTTTACTATTAACAACCTACCTCTATCAATCGCCTTATCTCGCTTATATACAGTGGCTTCAGATGATAACGCTCTCATAGCTTAGGCTATTCTATTCTGCCAATTCTCCTCGATTTTGGCTTTTTGTTCTCTAATTCTCTATTGCTTAATTGTAGGCGATATACTTTGTATTTGTCAAATGTCAAAATCACCTTATTGCCTTATTGCCTTATTTAGAGGCGATCCAACGTTAAACCATTATATCCCAATACTGCCTTGTCTCAAGGATCTCAAATTATCGTAACTGATATCATGTTTGGCGGATTCTTCCCAATCTGCCCTAGCTGTCACACGATTATTGTCCAGTTATATTGGAATTGTGACAATAACCCCTTGAGACTGGACAATAAGGCTCCTATTGTTTTTATGGTCGGAGGAACTTCACATGTACCCAGTTAATGATTTGACTACTTGTGGGGTCCTTGATGGTATATGCATCAACCCCAGTTTTCTCTATAACTTTAAACGGACCAGTCCAAATATTGGCCAGCTTGTGTTTCCGCCTGAACACATGTTAGTTGTGGAAGAGAACCATGTTGCCTTCCTTGAGCTGCACTAACCCACTATGATGTACCTGATCAGCGGCATGATTCCTGATCTTTTTAGCTAAGCTGAAGGAATATGCTTCAGTTTGAAATTTGATCAGAGTGTTCGCCAGGTTAGTTAAATAATGGTGGGGTTCCATTCTTCTGGTGTCTTCTACACACAAATAAAGTAACGCTGGAGGAGCTGGGTGTTAGTCATATAGTAGTTGGGAGGAACTCTTTCCCATGGCGGAATGGTAACTGATGTTTTAGGCGAACATGGCAGTGAAAAGGAGAGAGAGCTCCAATTGGAAGGTCAATCCATTACTAATTTTTGTAGTATGTTCACCAGAGTCCCATTCAACCATTTGATCATTCAAGATTTGGGGTGGTATGGGGTCATTAGAACCCCATGGATTCCCATAAGCTCATTCAGTTTGGGGAGGATATGTGAGGTGAAGTTGGTTCTGTTATCAGTCAGAATAAACTGAGGCATTTATGTCGCTGAATAATGCATATCATCACAAACTTGGCCACAGTAACCTCCCCCAAGTCACATATCGCCCTCACTTTGACCCACAGGGTCAAGTGGTTGATAGTCACAAGAATGTACTTACACTGGTTGGCTCCTGTTAGCAAGGGACCAATAGCATCAAGGGAAACCGTGTGCCAAGCAAAATGTGGTTTCACTACCCGGTATGAAGTCTTAAAGCGGAATGGCTTCTCCACTTGGCACTGATGGCAATAGGAGATATTTTTGAGCACATCGAAGCTCATACTTTGCCAATAATACTTGGGGTGCAACAACTCCATAGTCTTCTGCACCCCACCATATCTGACTGCCTTGTGAACACTCATAATGATTCCCAGTCATGCTGAGGGTCGCATAAAATTCACCATAGAATTGCTGATCCACTTGTACAGTTCCCCAAGCCATTGGAAGGTATTCGTTCACATCTCATTTAATGCTTTGATCACTTGGGGTGGTTTGTCATAATATTTTCTGCTTAGCATCTTATTGTACATCATGTCGCTGAGGTCTGCTGTCACCACAACAGTTGGTAATCAAGATAAACAGTCAGCGTTCTGATGCTTAACTCCTGGCTGATGGACGATCTCAAAGTCATAAGCCTGCAGCTTAAGAGCCCATTGAGCCAAACAGCCTTCAGATTTTTTTGAGGTTCTGCAATCAGCATAATTGTCATGAGAACGGCAGAAGAGGTTTAGACCAGCCTGCCAGTCAGGATGCATGAGCACCCAAAAAGCAAGCCAGAATGCCAGAGGCATTGCCAACCAAACGACGTTAAATGGAGCTGGGTATTGCAAAACAACAAATTGTTGGTGTAAAACAACAGTGAGTATGATCCTGACAACGAACCAAATTGAGCCCATCTCAGACCCAGGGGGTCTTGCTGCAGGGGGCGGAATCACAGAAATAGTTTCAATGAGTTCATTGGCATATGGGGCTGTTTCAACTAGGGAGACAAGGAGATGGATTCTCACTTGTAGTTGGTGGATGTAAGGCCACAAGATCCCTGTATACTGTTGTCAGAAGTTTATGATAGCAGGGTTAAAGTGCCAGAAGTATCTGACTCATTGAATCCAATTAATTTGGAGGTGGCCATAGTGACCATAAGTACTGATAGAGCCCATTTGGTATACAGACTGATGGGCCACCCGGGGAAAAGCCATCAGGGATGTGGCCAGAAAAAATCAACACAATAAAAAAATAGATTGGTTTTTTGGAAAAATTTTATTGCAAAGGAAAAGGAAGAAAATTGCTCAACAATTTTCTCAGTGGAATGCAACTGATTAATTAGTGTTCAATTGGGGTAGTACCAAGCCAGGATTGGGACCCTCAATCTTGACCTAACTGGCGAATTATTTGGGAATGGGTGGATTAGTTCACTGGGAACTGACATTAAAAAATTTGGCAGCGGGCTGAGTCACTGTCTGTTTGACCTCAAACATCTGAACTGAGGCTCAGCTACATTTCCAACAGTTGGCGTGATGGTGTTTGGTCTGACAAGCGGTGGGAATCCCCCAAGGCCACTCCACATAGGGGCGGGCCCATTTAGTTGGGAACAGGTTTGGGGCGCCCAACCTGCTTGTGCTTGGTCGCTGGGCCATTCATTTGGTCAGTGGTATTGCATTGGGCGCAATGCCTGAATTGCCAGCAGGGGGCTTCGAACCCTCATTGATAGTGTTTGATGCTGTTGCCTGCCTGTCAAGGATGATCCCCAATGATTTTGGGAGGGGGGTGATTTTTTCAATTGTCATGTTAACCGAATAAAAACCATCAGGCATTCTGGCTGATAAATCAGTCTTCATACCTTTTCGACCATTTGAAATCTAAACATTGGGATGACTGCCACTTGAATTAGTTCTAATTAATATCATTTCAATGATCTTGGTGCAGATTTTGCTGATTCCTCATGAAATTTCTGCTGAGGTGAGTGTGGGTATTGGAGGCAGAATCTGAAGCAGAAGAGCTGTTATCCAGCACTCATCTACCACGTGAGCGAGATCGCCCTGAGTAACAAGGGTACTACCATCCTCTTTGGTGCCTTCTTCCTCAGGAATGGGAAAATGGACCAATCAACGCTCAGAGGATGTTCCCCAGGACTTACAGTAATTATGCGTGGTCTGTTATGAATTTAAACTTTACCCCATTCAGATGGACTCTGAATTGCTTATACATGTAGATCTCTTCTAAGCACTCCCACTCGGTCACAGTATAATTACACTTGAGGCAGTTCAGACTTTGACTACATTATGCTACAGGATGTTCCTCTCCTTAGTCATCTTTCTGAGAAGGTACTGCCCCAGCATTGGAAAGGGACGCATCTGTCTGAATGATAAACTCCTGATCAAAGTTTGGATAGCATAACACCAGTGCACTGATCAACGCTGTATGAAGTGTATCAAAAGCAGATTAACATTGTTACATCCATTAAAACACAGCGTCATTTAAATAGCTTGAATAGTGGCCCCCAATACAACTAAGATTAGGGATAAAGTGCCAGTAGTAAACAACCATTCCCAAAAATACCTATATGTCACATTTACTATTGGGTGTAGTTTTATTGCTGATGACCTCCACCTTAGCTGGCTGTAGTTTCAGCCCTTTAGAGTCTACCATGAACCCCAGGTATTCCAGCTGATCTTTGAAGAAGTTACATTTTTGAGGTATAATTTTAATATTTGCCTCAGCCAGCTGGTGGAATACTGCTTCTAAGTGATTGAGATGCTCCAAAAAGGTTTCAGAGAAAAGTTAATATTATCAAGGTATACAAGAATGCATGACAGTTTCAGGTCACCAAGAATAGTATCCATGGCTCGATGAAACGTAGCCATGGCGTTGCACAGCCCTTTAGGCATCCACATCATTGAAAAAAGGCCTTTGGAGGTGATTACAGCGCATTTTTCTTGCTCCGCCATGGGTAACTCAATTTGCCAGTAACCTTATAAAGTCCATTGCAGAAAAATAACGGGCTTCCCCTAATAAATCCAAGCATCATCAATCCTTGGCAAAGGGTATGAGTCCTTTTTTGTAGTACTGTTGAGCTTCCGGTAGTCTATTACTGTGCAGTTGGTGCCGTCCTTTTTTTTATGATTAGAATGGGTGAAGACCACGGGCTTTTGGACGGTTTGAGCATCCCTTGCTCTAGCAACTTGTCAATTTCATTAAAAACAACATCTTCCGCTGCCCTTGATTGGCAGATCAGCCAAGACCTTATAGGGGGATGATCTCCTGTGTCTACTTGATGGACCACACCCCAAGCACACCCTAAGTTTTGATCATTGACAGCAAAAATCCCCTTATACTTCTGAAATAAAGCTATTGCTTGGTCTTTTTGTTCTTCTGATAGTCCTATTAAATTACTCCATGATTATACCATTAGTACGCTGGTCAATGCCTTGACTGGTATACCAAATTTGTCCAACGACCCAAAATCATGAATCTGAAGGACCTCATTTATTGGAATCAAATGTAAATATGCTACAATTTGGTGTCAGCGTATTTGCATTGGTTTGCTCTGGAGGTTTGCTAACAAATGCTTAATCTCTCCATGTCCCAGAAGTATAATCCCTGGAGCTACATGCAGCTCTAACAGCATTTGATGATAGAGCCCAATGGTTTCACCATATAGCCCAATAGGCACTTCCATCTCTAACTCGGTGTTCACTAAGACTTGATGCCACAAAGTAATAGATATGGGCCCTGCAGCTTGAAGAGGTATCCCTTAATATTCATATATCTTTCTGGGGAAGGGGCCGAGTCTTGTGCTTAAGTTGGTGATAGTGAACAGGCATCACCCCGTCACTATAGGTAAGGTTGATATGGCTCATATGCATTGGATCCTTTGGTACTCCGCTAGTGGTGAAGTAAATTGGGATCCACTGACCCAGAATGGCGAAGGTCTCCTAAAACATATTAATGACAGCCCCAAAATAGTGCAGGAAATTGGCTCCAATTAATAGGACATAGTTTTCATTTGACAGTACAATTGCTGGAGCTACAATGACAATGGACCCAAAGCGCAGAGTTAGCACAAGTAAGCTCCTTCAGATATGGTGCTTACTGCTCCAGCAGTTCCATACACCATATAATGGTCCACATCAGGTTTTAACGTCAACTTTGCCATCAATTTAGTGGAAATTATGTTAACTGGAGCACCAGTATCTATTATAGCTTGAACCCTATTTTTCGCTATAAAAATATCACAGTACGTACACTCAGAATAAGAAGAATATTGACTGTTTAATATGTGGACATTTATGGGATCTCTTTTTGAGGAAACTCATCATCCCCTCAACAACTTGGGGATATTCTTTGACAATGGCATCTACTGGAAGGGCGTCGTTTACTCCTTTCAGAGCTGGCACATCCACGGCAGAATCAAGCTTGTCCAAGGAAGCTTGATCAAGCATTTGACAGGCATATGGATTTGGTTGTTATGGGGACTCTTCTTCTGCTGCCGCCTTGGCTTGGACTCATGTCACTACGTTTACTCCTCCACCTGGATGCAGATATAAAAGTCCATCATCAGATGAGGGACTTCTGCAGGATATACTACTTTTGATTCAGGGACTTTTTGGGTAGTTATCATGGAGCTAGAGGGTCCTGTCTCTACTCCGCTCCTTCTTTTCCCTGATAGTATTGATCTTGGTGTATGTAGTTCACACAGCGGTTATGGCAGAATTTTTCCAAATGACCAGAGTGGCCGCATTCACAGCAGTTAACCCATAAGAGCCATGTCCTTGATTGTCATAAGAGGGTCCAGATCAGAAAGGTTGGGGTCATTCAGCATAACCAGGCCCAGGATGGTACGATGATTGTTAATGTTCGGCATAGCTAGGTCCTGGTTGGTAGCTGGGTTGCTGACAGTTTTTGTGACCAGCCCATTGACGCTGATCAAACTGTTGAATATAATTTAGCTGAGGATGGGGAACAGAGTTAGAGTAAGTCTGAGAATTGCTAAATGGAGCCAGATTCTGACTAGAGTATTCTCCTGAATAAGAGGTTGCAGTAGCGGTGGTAGTCTTCTATTCCATATTTGTCAGCAAAAAGTTAGGGGATATGCGATGCAAAAACTGTACAATCTTGAGTAGAGGTATGTCATCATCCAGAAGTGGCAAAATGACACTGTGAAGCTCTTGATATGGCTTCACCGCAGATGTCATGGCGATGCACACATCAGCTTCTGCTAAGTATCCTGCCCTGATTAGCCCATGAGCTTCCATTTTGAATTGATCAGTGAACTCCAGGAGATTCTCATTTTGGAAGAACCTGATTGTTAAGAATTCTGCTTTTTGCTGTGACATCTTTGAGGTACTCCCAAACAGGTGAAGCACAGTATCTTTTACATCCCTATAGGTGACAGAGCTACTTGAGAGGTAACAGGTTACTTGATTGGCGCTTCTGACATCCAAGGCAGATATCAAAGGCTTGGCCTTCCATCTATCAGAGGCTCCTTTTGCTGCAAATTCAAACCATTTGAGGAAACCATGGATATTCCCATTTTGATCAAATGGAGGTAGTTCTTCGATGCTCACCTCCTCATCTCAGTCATAATTTTTTGGCCCATATGGAGGAATAGATTGAGATTCAAAAGCAGTTTCCTGATGAGAGGCTGGACCAGCGGAAGTTGAAAATATCCGCTGCTTCAGGGGTAGCATGACCTTCTGCCATGGGTGGTACCACCATTACTTGAGGGAAGTGGTGTTCCAATTCATATTCATATCTGGTACTACCACCCTGGATGTAGTAGCTCTGACCAGCATCATATTCTTCCTTGTATGATGCCTCCTCTTGATGATCATCCTTGTCCCAGTGAGAAGACTGAGAAGTATTGGTTAATCTTTGCTCTGCACACTGCAGCCATTTGATAGTATCATTCAACCAGTTGGCGAGATCTTTGTTTTCTTGTCCCAAGATTTGCATTTGGCTTAAAGTGCTATCAAGCTGGTGCATGACAGCATCTCATTCTTGAAGGAGATCATCTTGGTTTTTGAGCACCATGTTTAAGGTAAGTTTTAGTTCCTCATATCTGGCTGGTGCAGTGTTCCATGAAGATTCCCAGCAACACAGGCTGTGTAAGGCATGGCTGGTAACTGGGATTTTGGAGTGGTTGGTGGTTGATCAATGGGACCCAGTAGTGAGCACCACTGTTGTGAAATCATATGGTATTGTTAAGATCTGCCATATTGTTTGTACAAACTGAAACCACTGAGCAACATACAGACACTGTGGGGATCATCAGTCCTTTGGACACACTTGAAAAAATACTTAAATAGTAGCAATTGCCACAATAACTCTTTTATTTATTTTAATAAATACAGTGACCTTTCAATGTTCTGCTCCTTCTTTACAATTAACAACCTACCTCTCTCAATCACCCATCTCACTTATATACTGCAGCTTCAGATGATAATGCTCTCATAACTTGGGCTATTCTATTCCACTGGTTCTCCTTGATTTTGGCTTGTTATTCTTTAATTCTCTATCGCCCTAATTGTAGGGGATTTACTTTGTATTTGTCAAATGTTAACATTGCCTTATTGCCTTATCACCTTATTTAGAGGCAATTCAATAATAACACATTATATCACAATATCACCTCATTGATGGCACTCAAATAATCATAACTGATATCATGTTTGGCAGATCCTTCCCAATCTGACCTAGCTGTCCCATGATTATCATCCTGCCATATTGGAATCATTACACTTATCAAGGGCTATGGGACATGCATATGATGGCAGACTACTGCTGGAGCATCAGATGAGACCATCCTGGAAAAGTCCACAAATGCAAGAACTATAAGCGCAAATTCTTTCCTAAATGAGTTTTGTAAGCCCTCTATGTCATATTACTGCATTAATTTATTAACATCTTCTATATGTAAGTACATATCAAAAGTATAGTTAAGAAAATTATATGTATATATTTGATAGTGTTTATATCATAATTATGCTCAAAATAAGTGATTTTATTTCTTTGCATTTAAAATTGTATGCATAATTGTATGCTATTGCATGTTTTATGTTTAAATAACTTATAATATCACCATGAAGTAAATTAAGATAATATCCAACATTTGTAAAGTTGAGATAAATGCTGAAAAGTTCAAAAATTTTACATTAACATGAGAAAATTATTAAAAATTAATTGCAAATAAAAATATAGTTTTCAGAAAAAAAACTAAATTCAGATTTGAAATAAATACACCCAAATTAATTTATAAAAAGTTTTTTATCAATGCAACAAAATTTTTGTTCTTTGTGTCAATAAATTGGGCCATAGTCAAACTTCTCCAAGTTCTTAATGGGTTATCATAAAGAATATAGCATTCACACGGTTGGCAGGAAAGGTGCTTACATGTTAAGGGGTATTATCCCTGATATGATAACCATACTGCTATGAAGATAATGGAGTTCCAGTTTTATTGCTAAGAACAACCTTGAAGAAATAAGTGAATGTTGCAATTTTTGTACATTGTGGAAGTTGCCCATTGTTGAGTATTGATGGGAAATATTACTAGATATCACCATAGGGGCAGATGAGATAAATTATGAGTTAAAGATGTCAAAATGTGAAGTAGATGGAGCTTTAGGTTCATTGTAAACTATTATCAGAATTTATGCCTTATCCTTTTGAAAATAAAAATTTGGGGTATAAAAGTGATTAATATAAAATTTAATGTCAAGTATATAGGGTTAAACAATAGAGGGATTTTTCTGGTAAATTGGCAGGTATAGAACCTTCATTACACCATCTACTTTATAAAAGCTAAATAACAAAATAAAATTATTTGCTTCTAATGTAACCAATGTCATCTGGTCTCTTGGCCTGATGCCCTAACAGGATGTGCTATGGATCCATTGATATTTGAACCTAAGAAATGATAAGTATAATAGTAGGTTAAACTTAAAGTTGGTTTATATAAGTTACTGTAAAGATGCATTTTTAAGCTTTCAGTCTCTTTTATCAGATATGATTTTTGAAACACCCATGTATAAATCATTAATTTTGTGCATTGTGTTCATTAAAGAGAACGTAACTACACATACTAGTGCTAAAAAAGAGAACAGAACTACTTTTTAACAATGCACATACTTTTGGGTAAAAGCAGTAAGCTTGCATAGTTAGGCAGATAAGTCCTCTGTATGATTAATTATAACTATTCACAATTTTAATCCACCCTTGTGGATTAAAAATGTTAATAAATAAAATTCTGATGATTTTTACATAAAGTACTATTTCTAGAATCTAATAATGCAGATTTAATCCCTGGGAGGTTAGAAACTGGTAGAGTTTTAAAAAAGATGATCAGATCCTAATAACCATTGGTAAGTAAACTAAAAATTGGTTCACTAAAAACATCTCAACTTTTATAGTTTTTTTACTCTATAATGTTTATTTAGATCATTATAAAAAGATATGGTAAAGCCACCGTTTGGCATTAAAGCCAAGGCTTTGTTACTTACTTAATATGTTAAGCAAAGTTCTATTCTTTTAGCTTCACTAATTAAAAGGCTTTAGAAGCAAATTGTTTTTAAAAATGAGCTAAAATAAAAAGAATATATTGAAACATGTTTACCATTAGGCGTAAGAGCCAAGTAAAATGTTTATTTTGGATATTCATTGATCCCTACGGAAAAGTTATAAAATATTTGGAGAAACCTTTTAATCTGAACCAATTTAATTGGCTATATCAAGTAAATCTAGAAACTTCAATTACCAATTATACAAGCTAACTAGATAGTCTATTTGGTAAGATCTTCGTATAGGCATGTCATGCAATTGAATGCAAATAGTTCTTGATTGGTTTTAAATAGAGCTAATTATTTAAAGGCTGATTAATTTTCACTTCGAATCATCTATATATTTGTCTTATTATCACGATTAGACAAACAAACCAAGATAACATAAAATACCAACTAGGGGTGGAAGGCGCGTCGGTAAGGGCGTACGGCTACCAACCTGAAGGTTGCGGGTTCGATTCCCGCCCTTCGCACATCGATCGGGGTGCCAGCCAAAGGAAGCTATTGGCGGTTAGTAGGTCTAATAACACGAAAACCTTACCCATGACGTAACCAGAATAATTTGAGTCCCGATCCGGAGTTGGAAAAACTTTCTTCGACGGAGTTGACCCTGTTCAGGTTTCATGTCGTTTCTTTCTTTCGGTAATGCCTGTCCCCTGGTCGGCTTGCCTCGGTTAAATAAAAAAATAAAATACCAACTAAGATAACCTTGGACAAAAGATACTATTATGTCTAACCTCGCCACTCTTACTGAACAAGCCAGTTTATTTTATATTGACGTCTTCAAAAAAATTAAAACTTAGCTTTTTTGGGTAATCTAAATGCTTTTAAATATCAATATCAACTAAGTATGAGTATGATTTTGGGTGTAATAAAGTGGAATTATGGAAACAAGATGAGAAGATGTTAGTATGTAGATCTTTATATTTTTTTAGTGTGAGTTGGATTTTAGACTTGTAGATCTAAGCGTACGGGTAAGGTTAGACGTTATTTAGTTTAGGCTGATTTTAATTATATAAAATTTCATTTAAGGGAACGTTAAACTGTGTTTATAATATTTAATAAGGTTTCTAATAGACTTCCTGCGTTCAGAATAATTTGTCAGATAATATCTCTCATTGGTACCATATAAGGGTGCTTATTATCAACGCCCAGAATATGACAGGTGCTATACTTTACATCTACTTCGCGTTGGTTGGTCTCAAGGCTCTGTATGAACTTTATGCCTCATTAGAATACAAACCATCCTTCATACAAGGACAATGTTCAGATAATCTTATGTCAGGACCCATAAATAAAAATTCCCATGGGTGCTATCCCTTGGGGACAGCACTAGATTCCAACTTAACTACTTGGAGCGGCGCAGATGGAGACTTTTATAATTACCATAAAAAGCTGCCCAAAAAGCTTTTAGATCTACCCAGTGTTTACTTGAAAAAGGATCCAACGTCATCTAGATTTGATAAATACATCCTGACAAGTACTTTTATTCGTTTAAATGGCCCAGAAAAGCTAACCCAGATCTTTACTTGCAAGGAGAAAAACTTTTGCTTATTTATTTATTTCTTTTCGAACTACAACCTAAATGTGAGAATCAATTCCTATCCTGGAAACCGATGTCCCAAGTATTACGCTCAGATGTCCAATGTTACAAAAGTCCTAGCGTGCTATTGCATTGCGGAAAATGTGTCCGGCTACCTCGTTATTAATCGTGTCACGTGGGCTACCGAGTGGATGCGACCCAAAATTGCATTGGTGCGTCCAGTTCCCCGTCTCAATACTTTCACCATTACTAAGCTCTCTGAAATTGAACTCGAAAACGGTTTACCTGACATTTTAATCTCATTAGTTGTAGTTTGATGACACTAAAGTCTAGTATGTTAATAGAACATACGTATTTTCAATTCAAACTTATAGTTTTCTATATCCCTTTCCTTTAATAGTTTCTTGCCTAGACCGAAAATTTCTGTCTGACATCTGACAATTAATTAAGACTGGCTAGTAACTTACCAATCATGCTACTTAAGAGCTGCTTTAAATCTCTCTTGATATAATAATATCTTATAGATGGACATCATAAGAAAACCTCCTTTCTCATTGTTTTCGATGTCCCCCGTTTTCTCCATTATTCGGTGCGGTATCGTCCCCAGGCCGGCCCCCCTCAAATAAATACTTATAGACATCATCCAAAAATTTTAACGTTTTTATTTTTACCGTCACGCTGTGATATTATTAGGCTTTTTAATAAAATCTACCAAGTAAAAATTCTGCAAGTTAATTCACGTCGCCACTACCCTCAGCTAATTCAACTTAAGCAAGATATGCAGCATAAGCATTAAGTAAAACTATTTTAAAATGTTTTTCTCCACTTGTCAAACAATTACAAGTTTGATTATGTAAAATTCTTGGGAAAAAAGAACCTCCTTTAAAAAAAGCTCTAAAAAGTATGAAATAATCGAGAAATTATGCCTTCTCAATAAAACCTTTTTGAAGTCAGCACCATATTTTAAACTGAATTATAGAATTTTGCTCACAAATACAAATTATATCTTATGTCTAGATTGAGTCCAAGTGTAAAATATAAGCAACTTAGAATATATAGTACTGAGTATATAAATTTTAAATACCTAATATAAGTCAGTTAAAATATGGTGCTGACTTCAAAAAGGTTTTATTGAGGAGGCATAATTTCTCAATTATACATACTTTTTAGATTATTTTTAAGGAGGTTCTTTTTCCCAAAAAACTTTACCCCCAGTTCTTTTCCCCCAAAAAAATAGTGCATTTTTAAAAGTGGGTCTTTTTCCTACTTTTATTAAATATCACTATCTCTATATATCATTTTTGACCCCTTACTATTTCTCTATAAAATTAAAACTCATTGTATATATATAAAATACAGTATCTTATAACCAAATATACTAATAATTAATTTTATTAAATTTAGTTGATTTTATTGGTCAAATTATATTAAATTTACTGATCACCATCTACAATACCTCATTTTGTTAAATTTTGATGATTTTATTGGTCAACGTATGCTGAATTTACTGATCGCCATCTACAGTAATTCATTTTATTAGATTTGGTTGCTTTTATTAGTAAATCTATGGTAAATTTATTGATCGCTATCTAAAATAATTATTTTATCAAATTTAGATGCGTTTATTGGTCAAATTATGTAAAAATAATAGCCATCTATAATGATTTAAGCTGGTCCGCTATGAACTCATATTGCCTGTATTTTGAACATAGCCCCCAGACATAGGACATGTCATAAGTGATTACAATAAGATTCGAACAACCGCTTTTTTAAAATTTAAATTTAGAGCCAAAAGCTGAGCCGAATATGCTAGAGGAGGTATTTTGATAAATAATAGCGGAGTTACCCGCGCCTCGCTACGGTGTCTATAGAATTTCAGGTGATTCGAATTTATTAATTTAGATTTTATATATAGTTAAGCAATAACTACTCGGACAAATCTAGTTGTTCAATCGAAGCAACCAAAACCACCAATCACTCAGCTAAAACTAACTGAACTTATCAAATCAACCAAAAACTAATCATCCCCAAAGCTAAATTGTATCCTATCGATTCGACCAAAAACCAGCAACCCACTCGATCAAGTAAAATAAATATATCAAATCAATCAGATTCTAAATTATTTTAGTTTTTATATTAGTAGATAGCTATCAATAAGTTCAGAAACCATTAAACCTATTAAAAATTCCAACCTACAACCACTTAGCCAAAATCAATTAAGCCTGCCAAATTAACTAAACCATCAATCACTTACCTGAAACTATTGAGCCTATCGAATCAACCAAAAAATAAACTACTACTCAGCAAAAACCAATTACGGAACTTACAACAGCCAAAAGCTACCAACCCCTTATCAAAAACCTATGAAAAAATCGAATTAAATGAATATGAAAATACCCAACCAAATTGCTATATAATTACTATTAGAAACATATAAGTTTTAGATCTTATATAGAACTATTATTAAAATTTATATGATTATATTAAAAAATACATATTAGCATTCCGTTCCCAAACTTTATAGAATATATATATTTATATATAGTATATATATAGATATAGATACAGATATTCGCCAATTCTTACCAACTCACCCAAATAGATTGAGCCTATCATACTTAATAGATTCAGATTCAATAAGATTCACCAATTATCACCCACTCACCCACATAGATTGAACCTATCAGATTTGAAGGTTTCAGATGTCAGTCAGTCAGTGAGTATGTCAGTGAATATGTTTTATTAAGTAGATATCTGGATTGGGTCCAAATGTAAACCATAAGCAACTTAGAATATACAGTGCTAAGTATATATATATATATATATTCCCATGTTCTAATAGTTATCCTGCTATTTGGGGTGGAGAAAAATCCAACAAAGCAAAGATCATAAAATTGGTTCAGCCGTTCTTGAGTTATAAATGGTGTAACTAACATGACTTTGTTTTATATATAGATAAGTGTCTGAAATAAAGCTTATAAGATTTGATTACATACAGACAGAATTGACAGTGAGTTTAAGAAAAGTGTATAAAAAATGACCACTAACCACTTAAAACCATTTAAAATATCAAATTAACTAAATATATAACTGCTCAGCCTTAACTATATACTGACTACCATCAAAAAAATATAGGATTTTTACTTGATACATATAAAACTTTTTTTGAGAATGAAAATTAAATTTTTTGATGGAATTTTGTATTGCCATTGAAGATACATAAGTGTGCCAAATTTAAGAATTTTTTATTAACAATAAGTGTCTGAAATAGGGAGGATACCCCAGTGGTAGAGTATAGACCCTCTACCACTGCCTCCCGAGTTCGATCCTGGTAATGGACTTTGGGTAGGGGACGATTTTGACTGTGTTGGTTTTGCACGCCAATGCCCCGAACTGAGATAGCAAATAGCAAAGGTGGTCCATGGAGTTCTTGGCCTATCATACGCTGCACATGGAGGTTTTCCAGGTTTTATCCTCCTTTCCCATTTTCTTCACTTCCCTAATTGGTGCGGTATCATCCCCAGGTCAGCCCACCTCAAATAAAATTAAATAAATGTCTGAAATAGAGCTTGTAAGATTTAATTACAGATAGACAGAATTAACAGTGAGTTTAAAAAAAGTGTACAAAAAGTGATTATGTCAGGATTCAAACAACTGACCTTTTATAGAG
>JAKSZP010004250.1:0-108782 GCA_022478985.1 Massospora cicadina | reverse complement strand
GTACTAACAACACAGGAGACCCACTGGAGACATGGAAGACTCGATCAAACCCTTATTCAACATTGACTCCACATGTCTCTCCAACGCCTCTCTGGCCCAAATTAAGAGCATAGACCGGGCATTCCATGGGAAGCTCTGAATCCCTTTAAACTAAAATTGAGAATGCAAAAGAACCTGTAGGGGAAAAGGGTAAACTTCTGATAGGACCAAATATGTCAATGAAGTCGCCATATTTGGGTGGTAGCTCTAACTCCTGCATTCCCCCTATGCTACTGCCTCCTCTTAAGACGTCGCCCCAGACCTCCATCTTCCACATCATCTGAGGCCCAATATGGGGTGATAAGGTAATTGTTTTATGCAGCAGATTAATCTGTGGCTGGAAGCGATGCCACTATCGCATCCCCAGAACCAAGGGGTGGGCCAGATTCTGGATCACACAGAAACCCTCCCTCAATTAAAAAGGGTTCTGCCAAATAGCAATCAAGGGCTTCAGAACCCATAATGAGGCTTTTCTCAACACATTGGCAAGCACCACCTCAGGATCCCTTCTCATCCCCAACTGCAAACGTTCTGCTAAGGCAAACTCCATTTAATTTTCCTTGGCCCCCATATCCACCAGAGCCAGCACCTTCTTGGTTTGATCATGCGAGAATAACTCAACTGGAATAAATAACCTAGGATAAAGTGAAGAAGAAGCTTTAATGTTAGAAGCATTATTGGATTGCAAATTTGCAGTTAAGGCAGGTTGGGGAATATAGCACTTCCCAGTCCCTGGCCTTTTCTCCCTGACTTCTCACCGCTACCCGGAGGGATCCCCCATGGATATTCCAAAAATTCCATGGAGAACCCCGCCAGCCCCCTTGTCCTCTGCTGGCAACGACGGGCGACTGGACCCTTCCTGGGGACATCAAATCCTCTCGCCAGTTATGCGCCAACGCCAACTGCTTTTCTACTTGCCTCGCCAAAGTAATCTCCTCCTCCAATGAACCTTGAACTCTAGAAGCCACCATGGCAGCCAACATGTCCACTTACAGCCCTTGTAGAACATTTGCGATGATTGTGAATCTAAGACTCTTGCTGCTATCACCAATGGTCAGAAAATCCGCCTGTATTCTTCCACTGATCCTCATCCCTGACCTAATATCAACAAAGCTGACCACGCCTCACCCTGCGCCTCATCTGGACAGGCCGCCCAGTCAATCCAGTTCACTCACTCATTCATGGATCCAGGAAGGCGTCCTTGCTCTTCAACCAACTCTTGCACCCACTTGGAAAGTTCTGGGGGTAGTGCCTCCACAATTTTTGTGATCTGCAATGAGAAAGGGGTCTCTCAACCCATTACTTGAGCCAACCGCACCTGAAAAAAAATGCATAACACCTCTTTGGTGGATCTTCTCTAAAGCTTCCATGGGCAAAGCCGCCCGACCTTTTGGGGATGCAGGACCCCCTTGGCATTCCTCCATCCTAATGGGTCTCAAACCACACACTCAAATCAGCTCTCTTATTACAAACGTGAGCGAGAAGCTCACCATCACCACCGTCAACACATGGCGGTACCATTCCTCACCTCCTGGGGCCACCACCTCTTATTAGAGGCCCCACAAATCTGTCAAAAAAAGTATTAGAGTTGCGTCTAATGTAATGGACTGGTTCGCGCCAATACGCATTAGACAAATTGGACAGTAAGAGCCATGTTACTAACCATACTAAGTACAGGCCTGCAAAGGCCCATCCCCAAACCCGACTGCCATGTATCATCATTGCCACGTATTCTCATACCACTGTTCCCATGACACTGCACATCAGTAGCAGAGTCTGGGACCAGGAAAGGGCCAAGAACAATGCCAATGCCACACCGAGCTCACTGGTGGAACTCATGTCTTTGATCTGATATGATTATTTTACTAAATAAAATTATTGTTATCTGATCTAGCCAAGATCTTCTATATTTCTGAATTCCTCATAGAAGATGCAACTGCCCTACAGGGCTGCAGCGTCTTCCCCTAAATAGTGCACTGCAAATATCAAATAAGCTTACTTTTTTGATTAGACTCTTTCTAGCCCCGACCACCACATTGTTAGCAAAGATTTGACATCCCACTAGATCACCATCCACGCCCCATGTAAGCTCATTGTCATTTTGCGGAAGTGATTTGGGTAGGGATGGCAATTTCACCCAGTTCCAAACTTACTTATTTTGATGTCCTTTGTATCAGGGCCACATTTGGATCAAACTCCACCTGATCCAAACCAATGTACATATCAGGTGCCTACTGATCCGTCACACTGACCATTCCCAAAAAAACATGGATATATCGTTTATTGCCAGGCCTAGTCATCTTATGTATGGCATACAACTTTTCTGGCTTGGGTTTAAGGCCCTTTAAGCCCATTACTAACCTGAAAGATCCAAATTATTCCTTAAAAATGACACTTTTAAGTTGGATCTTAATGTTAGCATGAGAAGGTAAAGGAACACTTGTTCAAATAGTTATGATGTTTTGTGAATATTCTCAGGACATGTTGATATCATTGAGGTTACTAAACCCCAGTACAGCTTCAAGTCACCTAAGATCATATCTATAGCACTCTGGCATATAGCTGGGGCGTTTCACAAACCTGTGGCATACGTGTAGGCTGAAATAACCCCTTTGAAGTGATTATAGTGCATTTCTTGTGTTATACTGCTGGCAATTTGATCTGCAAGTACCCCAATATCAAATCCACGGCAAAAAAGTAAATTAACCCCTTTAGTCAGCTACCATGCTATCAATCCTCAGGTTGGGGCAGAAAGAATTCTTTGTGCACTATAAAACTTTCAGTAGTCAATGACCACCAGTTGGTGCCACCTTTTTAACGCTAAGCACCAGCAATGCCCACAGTCTCTTTGATGGCTTTAACAACCCCAGTTAAACTAATTGTTCTACCTCGTTGGAGACAACCTCTTCCGCCATTTTTGAGTGCAAATAGGGTGGGAACAAATGGGGGGTTTTTTGCCTGTGTCCACCCAGTTCACCACCCCCTCGCACATCACAAATTGTGATCAGTTGATGCAAGAAAACTTTGGTTTTTTCGAGCAAGCCCATCACTATATCCTTCTGTTCCTCTGATAGCCCAGTCAAGCTTCCTGCGTAACCATTTTCATTTATGTTAAATGAGGGTTATACTGGTAAGCCAAGGTCCTTCCAAAGCCCAAAATCAAAAATGTGATGAACCTCATCAGTAGGGATCAGGTGTAAGTAAGCCACCACTTGGTGTTTTTGAACCATCATAGACTCCTTCTGTAGGTTCTCTATTAATAATTTCACCTCTCCATGCCCTGGAATCAGTAACCCAGAAGCCATATGGAGTTTGAGCTATGATAGCTGGTAGAGTCCATAATCTCCTGCATAAGCCTTCTGACATATCTTTTATAAGCTCCATACCTATATGACCTGATGCTCAGATGGTATGCTTACAGTGCTTGCAGCTCGTAGCAGATACATTTGTACTTGTAGATCTGGTTAGGGCGAGCTCTGATCCTCCGCTTCATCTGCCAATATTGAACAGGAATCACCCCATCACTATATGTCAGATTGATTTGACTGGAGCGGACTGGGTCCTTTGGAATTCCATCAGAGGTAAAGTAAATAATAGATAGGTTGTCTCATGATACTAATTGTTTCTTCCGCCATTTAGACCATAGCTCCAAATCGCCACATGAACGCAGCACAGATCAACATTTCATAGTTATTATTAGGCAATCCCATAACAGGAGCAGAGGCCCAACTGAGCTAAATCTCAGAGGTAGTGTAAAGTAAGCTCCTTCTGACACAGTGATATGTGCCCCCGCAGTCCTATACACTACTCTGTGTTCTACATCAGCTTTCAGCGGAATCTTAGCCACGAGCTTGTGTGGAGATAGTGCTAAACTGAAACATCAGTATTTAAAATTGTTGGGATGTTTATGTTATGAACAAAAATATTACAGTAGGTACACTCTGAATAAGAAGAACAATTGGCGTTTATTGTGTGACCATCCAGGGGCTTTTTATTACCAAGAAAAGAGGCAATACCCATTCCAACATGATGAGACTCTTGGCGATATTTTATAATTTTGATGACCACACTACCCCACTAGTAAGGCGACGTCCTTTGATGATCCAACATCTCTCGTGCTGTTGTGTTCAGGGATCTGTCAAGCATACAGCTTTTGCACATCTTGGTGGAACTCAGAGCCTGAATGTTTATGGTTGCTCTCTTGGATTGGGTCTGAGATGTCATGGGAAGTAGTTGATATAATAAGTCTTTAGGACTTGTACCAGGACTGACCCAGTGAGACACATTGAAATTATACGGGACATTTAAATTTGGGTTAACGGAGTTAGATCATCCTTTCTCTACTCTACTCAAGCCTTTCTCTATTCGATCAACACATATGATACCTCATAAACAGGCTGGTTGCCTAAGCAGTTAACTGCATAGCGGCCTTTTTGGACACATGAGAAACAAGCATTCATAAATGGCTCCCTTTTATAGTTAGTGCCTGAATATATATATTAAAAATATACTGAAGTTAAAATTAGACTGGAAACGAGCAGTTTGAGCATAAGGAGGGCGGAAAGGATCCACTAACAAATTGGGTGGATGATGATTGCCCACCTGATTATAACTGGTTCTTTGCAATACATTTTCTAAAGAGGATGTGGTGGCAATTGAAGCGGCCTTCCAGTCCACGTTGGGAGCACTGAATGTAACAGAAGGATGGTGTAAAGTATTAATGATTTGTAGGAGATCCATGTCTTTGTGCAGTATGTGAGTAATAGCATTATGCAGTTCATGATATGGATTGACCACCTCTGTCATGGCTATTCCTTCATCCTCATTTGTTAAGATATTTGCTCCCACAAGCACATGAGCTTCAGCCATGAACCGCTCCACAAATTTCACTAGGACTCGTTCTTTTGAAACTGTATTGTTAGGAATTTGGCTTTGTGCTGAGACATCTTCGTCACGCCACCCAGCAGACAGAGCACAGTCTTTTTCCCCTCCTGATATGTTACACTACTATTTAGGTAACATATGACCTATTTCTGCTTTCAACATCCAAAGCGGATAGCAACAATGTAACTTTCCACCGATCCAATGCTTCATCCATGGTAAATTCAAATTTTTTACAATATCCATGCGTGTCTTCATCACAACTGAAAGGCAGCAACATTTTGATCAAAACAAAACCACTCAACTTCATACTTAAGACTTGGGTAACAGACGGTATAGGATTAGATTGTTCAAGGGAACATCCCCTTTAGGGCCAGAATAGGGTCGCAAGGATGGATATAAATCCGCTGAGGCAGACTGAGAAGAGGCTATATTGCGGGGAGGAACTGCTCTGCCCCCAGGGGGTACTCACTAGCTGGTCCATAGATTTACTCACCAGACTCGCAGCTGACTGCAACCTTATCCCCCTCTCCCACCTGTTCAATTAATAGTTTGTCTATTATCTGCTCTGCTTTTACCAAATAGCACTGACACCGCCCATCTCTTGCCCCTGCCTAAGCTCTTCGAATTCCTTCTGTAATTTGCAGCGGAATTCACATTTTGTGCCCAGCTTATGCTCCATTTCATGAAAAAACAAGAGGACATTCTCCAACCTGCCCTGCATTCTTGCGTTCTGATATCCAATGTAATGTGCTTGTCAGTTTGCTTGATACTTGATTGATCAGAGAGGCTTGTTTCTGCTAACTCTCCATTTGACCATCAAAGGTTATCCAAGCATACGCACATAAACATGTACTCCACCATCATTTAATGGAAGAGTAATGGCTCAGCCTCAATCTGCCTGACTGGAACACTTCAGCTGGTGAATCAGACATAGTAATTGGTTTTTCTGAGGTTGCTAAGAAAGAGCTGGGCATGGGCGGCTGTACGCTGGTTACTCCACTCAGAATGAAGCTAACTTATTTTGATTGCCATCATGTCAGCATGATCAGTCATCCTTTCTTTACAACAGGTAACCCATCACCTCATCTGAGCCACCGCCATGTTAATTCATTTTACCCATTCGAACATTTCCACCATAAAACGCTTAGTGTTAATACCCAGCGTCATCACATCCCGTATCAATTCACATGAAAACCTGCACTAATCTAATAATTCTCCTATTACTCAGGGAAGCTCATTATTCAAGTGTGATACTAATTTGTCCAGGCAATGGTGGAAATCCATGACACAGCTGTCTAGAGGTACTAACACCACTTGGATTTCTGAGAAAGAGTGATCAAGACGTTCTACTAAGAGGCGAGTATCATTCTGTTGTGCCTGCACAAAGTGCATAATATCGTCAGTCTCAATGTTATTCCAGGCCAACAAGTGCAGTAGTGGGTGGATCAAAGGCTGAACGTATTCCACCAGGTATTCCTCAGCTCCATGTGAGCTGAGCCAGCAAGACAACCCCATTGTGTTAGCATCAAGGTAATACTGTGACGGTCAAGGCGATGCCTGACTGCCACATAGCCCTGACCCCCTAAGGCGGGGATCAGGGCTATTAGTAACTTATATAATAATAATAAAAGCGTAGGGCTCAAGGGCAACAACCCTCAAAAATGGCATACTGACAAATCAGATGCCAATAAATCGATGAAACCTCAGAGCAAAGGTGGCAAAGGTCGACATAAATGGCAACCAGGCCAATCAAAGGATGCCAACCCAAAGGCTGATGAACAAAATGAGGATAATGGCAACAGCAAAGGGCAGCCTAGCGAATCAGGGGCTGCTAAGCCAAAGTATGATGAAAATGGAAGCATCGAGAACTATGCATCAGGCAGCTCATCGAATCAGGAGCTGCCAAGCCAAATAATAGTAAAAATGGAAACGTCAAGAATTACAGCATCAGGCAGCTCAGCGAATCAGGAGCTGCCAAGCTAAATCCGCCGCTTGATGAGAATATCATGAGCCATGGCAAAGGGCAGCCCAGTGAATCAGGGGGCTGCTAGACCAAATTATCCTAAAAATGAAAATTTTTGTGATAAGGATGACATAGAAATGCACAGCTCTGATTTGTCCCCAATGAACAAAAATATATGTGGAAAAGTTTATGTAATGCCATGGGTACCCAACAAATGGTCTAGAATGGGCATAGATGGGAATATTGAGGCCGAGATTCTCAAAATAGGCCCAGAAATAGCCTACCACCTGTGGACTCCATGGGGTCCAATTTCCCCATATACCCCATTTTATAATATAAAAACAACCAAGCGAAGGTGTTTAGGACAACTTTGTTTTCTAATATTTTTAAATAAAACCCTAAAATCGAAAATAAATTCTGAATTTTTGAAATCATTTATTAAGATTTTGATGAAGAACCAGGGATTTTGAGCGAAAAAGATGGACCAATCCTTGGATTTTGACAGAGCTGCCGCCTCTCTGTATGCACTCTCTGGGGGACAGACTGTCCTCCTCAGAGTGAGCAATATCCTCACCGTGTTCCAAGGATACCTTAACTGCTCATTAAGCCAACGGATGAAGGACTTAACCGCTGTTGCCCTCTCATGTTTGTGGGCCCTCACATGGGCCCTTGCTCAACTGCTTTGTGGCAATGTGGAGAGACCCAGTCCATCACATTAGACGAAGTTCTTTCAACTTCATCTCCGTTTTATGGGATGGGATGGGGAGACTATATGAGAGAGCCCTACCTACTTGGTATGAACACACTACCACTTTCCTGATGGTCATCTTTTCCATCCTGTTCCTGCTGAGGAAAGCCACTCACCTCTTCCCATCCTGAGGGAATTCCATCACTTATGTCAAACACGTTGATGCCACGTCCGAGTTTAGACAAGCTTTGACCCCATAGGAGTTGAGTGTAATGCATGGAACCTTCTCTCACATTTGATTACAGGCCGCCTTACAGCAGCCTCTAGGGGTACAACGGCCACATCCCACAGATTCCCCAGGTGATAGTGGACCTTCCGAAGAACCTGTCTATCTGGATCACCAACCTTTTGGAAACACAGCTGGCCCTCCAAGACTCTCTGGAGGACTGCCTCCACCTTGTGGAAAGAGCCGCCACACCAAACGACTATCAGGATGCCACCTGGTCAGCGCTCTTGGCCCTCTGACAATGGAGAATGGCCATTAAGGAGTATGCTCGGCTGTTCCAGCCCCTAGCCAAAGCCACAAAGGTGTCTCCTTCCCAGCTTGCATGGATGTTTAGACAGAACCTTTGTCCGGACATCCTCACAGCTATGTCCGCCACCCACCTGGGGGCAACCTTGGAAGAAGAGGTCAATGTTGCTTCTCAGGTAGAGAACCAGCTAGCCTTGACCCAAGCCAGGGCCTCTGTGCCTGGGAACCATGGTAGATTGCGTTGATGACGCGTGGAGTCAGAGCTCATCTCAAGCCATATGGGGCAACAAGAGCAGGGGGGCCCGGGGAAAATTCCCCACGCCTTGTAGCTCCTGCATCCACTACTCCCAGCAGCACGGATGGCCCCACCTAGAACCTTTGCATGACCCCTGTTCACATTTCTTCTCTCAATAAAGGAAACATTTCCTCCTACCTGTTTATTCTGTTTACTTTAAAGCGAAAGAAGAAAGGAAAATGGGAAAGGTTACAAAAACTTTAAGTGTTAGTGGACACTGGAGCTGAAGAAAACTACTTGTACTGAGAGTTAGCCAAGAATTGGGAGTACAAATGCGAGAAAAAGGTACCGTGACTCTTGCGGACACAACTAAGTAGTCAGAAGCTGGGAGATAGAGCCCAGGATCAAGCTTCAACAGAAACTCCACCACTTCTGGGAAGACTTTTGCGCTATCCATAACCTGCCCCACCCCATCGTTCTGGGCATGAAATGGTGGCATAAGTACTCCCCACATTTTGATCTTAAGGAGGGCCAGGTGATGCTTCACCCCAAGGATCAAGAGCCTATAACGTTAGAATTCTTTACCTCAGGCAGAAGCAGGCCTGGCGTGAACTCTGTGCACCTAGGGATGGAGAGGGAAATGATACCAGATGAATTCAGAGACTATGAACACCTGTTCCAGAAGAGCGTCGCCGCCACCTGCGATCCACAGGGCCCCTTTGCATTCTTGTTCAAGTTCAAAGGGGATGCTGAACTCCCAAAAGGAAGCCCGGTGTACCCCATGAACCCCAGAGCAAAGGAAGCCCTAGGCCTGTACGTGAAGGATATGTTGGATCGAGGGTTGATTGTGCCCTCAAGATCTCCAGTGGTGTCTCCCATCCTCCTGGTCCCCAAGGCCAACAGCGAGCTTCGCCCCTGTGCGGATTACCGCCGTTTAAATGCCATAACTGAAATGGACCTCTATCTCATTCTGCTAATGGCGACCATCTTACAGATGAACGCTGGGAGTCAGGTGTTCTCTAAGTCGGACCTGGTTGGCGCTTTCACCCAAAGTGCCAGTTGTACCTGAGCACCAACAGCACATGGCATTCAAGTGCCACCTAGGGGTATATGAAAACAAGGTTATGCCATTTGGACTTAAGAACACCCCAGCCGTTTTTCAAAAAACCATTGACCATGCCCTGGGCGACTTGATCAGAGATGCTGTGTCATGTACATGGACAACATCTTGGTGTTCTCCAAGTCTCGCGAGATGCACACAGAGGACGTCAAGAAGGTCCTCAGTGCACTGGATAAGGCTAACCTGCGACTGAAGCCCTCAAAATGCGAGTTCTACAAGGGCTCAGTATCTTTTCTAGGAAAGGTTGTATTTGAGAAGGGGACAGTCATCTGCCCAGAAAAGCTGACGGCAGTGACTGAGTGGGCAGAGCCAACGGTTAAGACAGGTGTGCGCAGTTTCTTAGGGGTGGTGAATTTCCTGAGGAGATTCACCAAGGACCTCTCAGAAACAGCCGCCCTGCTTACCCAGTTGACCGGGCAAGTCCCTTTCTAATGGGAGATGAAGAAGAGAGGGTGTTCCAGGCCATCAAGGAGGCCCTTCTCACAGCGCCAGTCCTAGCGCACCTGAACGCCAATCGTCCATTCATTGTAGAGACAGATGTGTCGAATTTTGCCATTGGGGTGGTCCTCCTGTAGACAGGGGAGGATGGTTTGGAGCACCTGGTATGCTACTCGAGCAGGAAGATGCTACCGCTGGAATCAAACTACCCAGTCTATGACAAGGAATTCCTGGCGATTGTCGCAGCACTAGATGAGTGGCAGCATCATCTGTTGTACGCGTGCCACCCTTTCATGATCTGGACTGACCACATGGCCTTGGAGTTCCACAAGAGCCCCCGTAGGATAAACCAGTGACAAGCCCGCTGGCACCTAGAGCTGCCAAAATATGATTTTAAAAATATAATATAAGCCTTTAAAGAGAAACTTACTCCCAGACCTACTTAGCTGAGACCTGAAATTGACCTTTATGAAGGAGGAGCTGGACGAGTTCAACACAGCCATGATGCTTCCTCCCCAGTTGTTTGCATCAATACAGGAGGAACGCGCCGACTTAACAGAGAGAATCTGGACAGCCCAACGATGCACCATATTTGGAGACAAGGTCAGGAGAGAGATAGAGGGAGGGGACCCCAGTGAAGGCTACAAGAATTTCAGGAAGGAGGGGGGCCTCATCCTGCACCATGACCGCCTATGGGTCCTGACGCTCAAGCTTCAGACCAAAGTAATGGAGTTATGTCATGACCACCCCCTGGCGGGACACCCTGGGGTGGGAAAAACAATCAAGCTGATACGTTAGAACTACTCCTGGCTGGCCTAGTGGGAATGGTAAGAGGGTATACCGCGTGCTTCCTTACCTGCACCCAATCAAAGCCATCTCGGAACAAATCTGCAGGGAAGTTAAAGACACTGCAGATCGCCTGAATGCCATGGACCTCCCTGAGCGTGGATTTTATCACCTGGCTCCCAAAATTGGAGGGCTACGATGCGGTCATGGTGGTGGTGTACTGACTAATGAAATATGCTGAGTTCTTCCCAAGCACCTCTAAGGTCATGGCGAAGGACATGGCCAAAATCTTTGTGAGGGAGGTCTTTGCTTGACACAGACTCCCAGAAAAGATCATCTCAGACAGGGGCCTGCAGTTCATCTCCAGGTTCTGGGATCACCTCCTGGAAAATTTAAAAATTAAACTATGCCATTACTCCACTTACCACCCCCAATCAGATGGCCAGATGGAGAGGGTCAATCAACCCTGGAACAGTACCTATGGTGCTACCTCACCACGTGACATGATCATTGGATCAAGTGGCTGAGGATTGCGCAGTTTGCATACAACAACCTGGCACACTCATCAACTGGAATGTCACCCTTTTTTGCAAACCATGGGTATCACCCATGGATGATGGCAGGACATGCTGTAGGAACGAACCCCGTGGCAGATGAGTTAGTGATAGGAATGAGGGAAAATTTTAAGACATTGAGAGCCAACCTGGAGAAGGTGGCGGAGGCCCAGAAGAGGAAGGCGAATGCTCATTGCTCTGAGGCTCCGCCCCTCAAAGATGAAGATTACATATTGATAGAAGCCAAACACTACATACCCCCAGGACAGTGTAGGAAGTTCTGTACCCGTCAACCTAGGACCCTACAAGGTCCTTTGACAGGTGAATGAGGTGGTGTACAAACTAGAATTCCCAGAAGGATCGCGCGCACATCCAGTCTTGCACGTTTTGCAGCTCAAGAAGTATGAAGGACCCATACCAGCAAAGCTGGAGCTGGTCCAGTTGGACAACCCAGGGGAGGCTGAGTTTGATGTGGAGGAGATTCTGGACACCAAGATCGCTTGCAAAAAGTGATGGTACTTGGTAAAATGGGTCAGCTACCTGATAGAAGAATCCTTCTGGAAAACAGCCACCAATTGCGCCAACTGTCCTTGAAAGGTGGAGGAATACTGGGGGCGCAGGGGGCTCTCCTATGAGGGGTGTGATGTGACGGTCAAGGCGCTGCCTAACTGCCACATAGCCCTGACCCCCCTAAGGCGGGGATCAGGGCTATAAGTAACTTATATAATAATAAAAGCGTAGGGCTCAAGGGCAACAACCCTCAAAAATGGCATTTTGGCAAATCAGATGCCAATAAATCGATGAAACCTCAGAGCAAAGGTGGCAAAGGTCGACATAAATGGCAACCAGGCCAATCAAAGGATGCCAACCCAAAGGCTGATGAACAAAAATGAGGTTAATGGCAACGGCAAAGGGCAGCCTAGCGAATCAGGGGCTGCTAAGCCAGAGTATGCTGAAAATGAAAGCATTGAGAACTATGCATCAGGCAGCTCAGCGAATCAGGAGCTGCCAAGCCAAATAATAGTAAAAATGGAAACGTCAAGAATCACAGCATCAGGCAGCTCAGCGAATCAGAAGCTGCCAAGCTAAATCCACCGCTTTATGATAATATCATGAGCCATGGCAAAGGGCAGCCCAGTGAATCAGGGGGCTGCTAGACCAAATTATCCTAAAAATGAAAATTTTTGTGATAAGGATGACATAGAAATGCACAGCTCTGATTTGTCCCCAATGAACAAAAATACATGTGGAAAAGTTTTCATAATGCCATGAGTACCCAACGAATGGTCTAGAATGGGCCTAGATGGGAATATTGGAGGCCAATATTCTCAAAATAGGCCCACAAATAGCCTACCGCCTGTGGACTCAATGGGAACCAATTTCCCCATATACCCCATTTTATAATATAAAAACAACAAATCAAAGGTGTTTAGGACAACTTTGTTTCTAACATATCAAATCAAAACCTCAAAAATCGAAAATAAAATTGAATTTTTGAAATCATCTTTTGAGATTTTGAAGGAGAACCAGGGATTTTGAGTGAAGAAAATGGACCATTCCTCAGATTTTGACAGAGCTGCCACCTCTCTGTATGCTCTCTCTGGGGGACAAACTGTCCTCCTCAGTGTGAGCATCAACCTCACCGTGTTCCAAGGATACCTTAATCGCTCATCGATCCAACAAACAAAGGACATAACCACCGCAGCCCTCTCATGTTTGTGGGCCCTCACATGGGCCCTATTGCCCAACTGTTTTGTGGCAATGTGGAAAGACCCCGTTCTTCACAAAGACATATACAATTTTTAATGGGATTCTTATTTCCATTGATTTATAAAAGAGACTTAGTGGATTTTCCCCCAAATCTTAATAAAAAAATAAAGTAGCCCCAAAAGAGCCATCCATGATACCAAAAGTTGCTGAGGGGTCATGTTAGTGGACCTGCCCTGTTGGTCTGACTCCAACACGGGACATTCACCTAACTGAAGTCATCCTAGTATCCTCATCCTCTGGTTCCGTCATCATGAGTAGTGCTGGTTCCTTATTAGAGGTCTCCATTGGTACTCTGGATATAGGTTGTAAAAACCCTATTTAATTTTGGCATAGCGAATGAGGGCTCGCCATGATGCCCTAGTGCCATTGTACTACAGGTTGACTAGTGGCCCCTTTAGTGAGCACCAATGTAAACTTTTGGCAGTATCACTTTAATTTGCCATTTCTGTTGCACAAGTAAATCATCACTGAGAAATGGATGGACAATTTAAATATCGTCAATACTTAAAAAACTGAAATAAAATAGGAGCTATCGCTCCAACTGACACTTTTATTTTAAATATAAAAACGCAGATTATCTCTGCTAACTACTAAAAACCTCCCTTCTAGTTCTTCCGCTCAACTTTTATCCTTGGTATTACTAGTAAATTTTAGCCTATCTGCTAAGTAATTTCCTATTTGCTACACTCTAGGGGTTATCATTCTATCTTGAAATTTTGGCGGAGTTCCATCAATTTGTCAAACTATTATTTTACAAAATATATCTTCACATCAACATAATCTTCCGCTCAACTTGAGGCTAGCCTTGACTCATATACTACATTCTGCCAGAAATATGGCTTATCGTCCACTCATATTAATTTATTGACAAAAACTTTTTTCATAACTTAGTACAACCCTTTATAGGGTTCACAAGCATGATGGGGAGTAATTTGAGCGTCAAAGTCACTCAGGATGTTAGCTCTGGATAGCGTCTGAGCCTCCATATAAAATTTATTCTGCAAAGGCCTTACAGTCTCGTCCTATTAAAACAGATGTTAATTGTCTTTATTTTATGCGTGGTTGTTTACTCAGTTCCACCAAAAACTTAAATTAGAAATTCTTTGGCGTTGAGATATATTACACAAACCTTTTGTAGTTAATAAATAATTAACTCCTGGTTTTTGGAGCCCATCAAGTTCATTACTGTAGCTAACTTAGCATTCTTCGGTGCTTTACCACACTAATCAAAAAGGACTAATAAAGTCAAGCATGTTTTCCTGTTTATTTTTTTGGTAAATTAATAAGGATAGCATACAATTGATTTTGATAATTGAAGGACAAAAGGCCTTCATTGCTCCTACATAATTTTCATGTAGATGAAAATAAGGAGTATCTCAGCTAGGAGCTGTTGAACCAGCTCTTATGAGGAAGCTGCAGTTACATAAGTTTGGGTTGAGGCTGTACACTGTTATTATGGTATAGGAGTTTCAAAGATAACATATTCAGAATGTCTGTTGGAGTAGCCTTTTGTACTATCCACAAAAAAGCTTTATAGTTTCTGGAATTGAGGTAGGAAAGGTGGGTTACCTCTTACGTGATCAGTTCCTCCTCATCCACACCTATGAGTTTCATTGGAATTTATAATTTTATCCAAAATAATTAAGTCCAGAGATGAGTCATAAGGACCCTCCTGGTGACACTTACAAAGGCCGCTGTTAATCTCATTTTTTAAACTTATCCAAATATATTAAAAAGGCATTGGTGTTCCTCTAGTAATACCTTTTTGACATGCTCAATATACAAATTAGCAGCCAGAAGATCCACTTTCAGGTTCAAGTTCTCATTCCAAAGTCTCTGACTTCTGACCTTGATTTATCAGGTCTAACTTCAAAGAATCAATGATCTGAGTCAATCAGTCTCAGAGCGTACCATTCTATCCAAGTCTATATTCAAGGATATAAGGTGGTGGTGATAAGCGGTTCTATCCTCCACTAATTCTTTTACTAACTAATTGTGGTCTTGTGGTATCCCTGATAACTTTCCACCTGGCCACTTAAATCGTTCTTTACTTAATGATTGCATTTGCTTTATTCAGCTGGGCCACAAATTAGGTCACTTCTTCCTCTATATGTCATTCCACTTCCACTTTAAGATAATCTACCTAAGTGCAGTGTTGGGTGATATCTAAAACCATTGGGGGGTTAACCCTCAATTTGTCAAAATATCAGTAATAGTGAACAAATCAGCATTAAACTGCGCAGCAGGTCCTTATATCATCTTGTTGGAGACTTGAGTATGCTGCCTATCAACCAGAATGACAGCCTAAAAGTCAGGGAAAGAACATCCAAACATCCAAGCAAGAGATAAATTATCTCGTTGCTGGGCTCCATTATTGGTAATCAGGCCGCTGAAATCAATAGTCTGATGAGCGATAATCTGATGTATTTGGTGGATGGACGGATGTATATTTCTAGATATCAAGTCTACTTGTTGATCTTGGGTAGTGAGTCATCTGACCATCTCGCTAATGGTCATCTCATTATAGGTCTGATAACTGTCATAAAGGGTTTTTTTAATTATTAGAAATGGCAAAATTATGTCCTGTTGATTATCATTCAGATTATTGGCAGCCAGGTGATTGACGTGAATCAGCCATTAAATAAATCTTGTACCTGGGCTTAAAGAACATTTACCACTCAAAGTAATGTTTGAGATTCTAGCGTAATAAAAGGGTAAGTATCTACATAAATCATCCATCCCATATACTGGAATCTTGGTATAAATTATGATAAGCAGGTGCTACAAATGCTATGAAATTTTTATTTCCATGGTTCTAGCAAAGATTGACACATGTGCAACACAGTTTTTATTTAACCGAGGTAAGCTGACCAGAGGACAGACATTACTGAATATATGTGAAACTAAGAGAATAACTAAGAAATATAAAAATTGGGCACCCCAGGGTACTCAAGTAACCCCTGTTGCCAGCGGGACTGCCAGGTATGGGGGGTTGGTGCACTACTCCGATGGGGTTTCCCCTGCTATGGAGCAGGTGTGAAGGAAAGGGTCTGTGTGGAGGAACCAGAGTAGGAACCATGATTCTATGAGCGCTTTTTGTCTTGGTCTCATATATCCATAGAGCCAGGCTTGGAAGTGCTCTAGTAAGTGGACATGGAATCTGTTAATAATCCCATGAATGGTTGGGACCGTGCCCTTGAACGCATCTAATGCAATTGTGTGTATTGTCCACATTGCAATGGGTATTATCAGGGAGCGGAATGTAGATGGGCTTGGTGACTCGATCTGGAGCGCGAAGATACTCTTTGATATTGAGAATTCCTGTTCGTTTTTAATCTCGAGCAGGCGTGCGACTTCCTGCCATATAGATTTGGTTGGGGGGCATGTTTCTAGGCGGTGATGTAGGACTACTCCCCTCCACATACTGCACATGTTTTGTGGAGGGAGTTGGAGCGGTCCGCCGTCCTATAGGTCCTTCTCAAACAGTGCCAGGCGTTTGCTCTTATCCTTGGTTGTAGGAGTGGGTGGTGTGTCATTTTCCACATTGCTTTCTGTGTGGTTAAATAATAGGGAATGTCCAGCATATCTAGGTATTCTATCCTAGCTATGCTTGGGGTTGTTGCGAGCATATCCTTCTGGGGGTGGATTTCTGGGTTTCTTAATTTGAATTGGGGGCTGGGTCGTCCCCTTCCTAGTATAATAGTCATGTTATCTATGGTCCATCCCATACGGGGATAGTTCAGAGGATATGTTTGAAATGAGGGGAGGTTCCATGCGGACCTGTTGCAGTAAGGTGCTTGGTAAGGTATGAAAGTAGTCTGGGTGGACTACGTGGGTTGGTTAATTTGAGCTCCTGTGCAAAGTTAGTCCTTGCTGCTCTGGACCAATGTTGTTGCGGGAGGTCTGGAGCAAGGATTTCCTTTATCCAGGTACCTAGGATGTGATTGGCATGGCTCTCAAAATCTATTAGTCCCATGCCTCCGCTTGAGCGTGGGCCAGATAGTGTTTCCATCCGTATAGGAGGGTGAGAGCCAGGCCACAGCCAGCCCTGGATAAGCGCGCGAATTGAGGTTATAAAGGTAGGTGAGAAGGCTATCGCATGGGCCTGGTACCACAGTATTGGGAGGATGAGCGAGTTAGCAATTGTAACTCGTCCTGTTAGTCCTGAGGTTCTCCCCTTGAGGGAGGCTACGCGTTTGGACACCCGTTGTAACAGGTTACTTTCCATTGTCTCATTAGTATATCCCCCTGATTCTAGCCAGATTCCAAGGTGTCGGACAGGAGTGGTGGTGGGAGGTGTTGCAAAGGGTAAAATAATTGGGTTTTTTCTTCGAGTGTTGGTGTGAGGTTCTGATGTTGTGGCCCAATTGTTTGTGTATTTGCTTAAGAGTATGATTTCTGTCTTCCTTTTGTTGAGCGATGCATTGCTCAACTTGGAGTATTCCTCTAGAGTGTGTTCCAGCTGTCAGGCATCTTCATTGTTTGCTATACCTGCTACGCAGTCATCTGCAAAGGCCAGTATCTTGAATGTTGGTTGTCCTTGTGCGGTTATCCCCATGAGACGTGAGTTAGTTACTCGGAGGAGCGGGTCAAAGCTGAAATTGTATAGCAGTGGGCTGAGGGGATCCCCTTGTTTGAGCCCTCTGTGTGGTTTGATATTGTTTGTTAGGAATCCAGGGCCGCATACAGCCATGGTTGCAGATTCTGTTAGGAGCATCGCCCATTTTATAAATCTTGGTGGGAGTTTGAAGGCATGTAGACATTCTTTTAGGTATGGCCAGCTAACACGGTCATACGCCTTTTCCTGATCCAAGAAGACCAGGGCACCAGTTGCTTTGGATTGGAAAATATTTTCAACAGGGTGAATGTTGTTCCATATTGAACGCCCTGGTATAAACCCAAAATGGTTGGGTGATAGGACGTCAGATGTAATTGCACCTAATCTAGCTGCTAAGTTTTTTGTTAGACTTTTTGTGTCAGTGTTGGAGAGTGCAATTGGGCGCCAGTTGGACAGGTCCAACTTGTCACCCTTTTTATAAAAGGTTATAACGTAGGATTCATGGCCTCCTGGTAATAGGCGTGTTTCCAACAAACTTTGGTTTATTGACGCCAATAGGAGGGGGGCGATTTGTTGAAAATATTTTTTGTATTATTTGTAGGGTATCCCATCAGGCCCTGGGCATTTCCTACGTAATGCACCACGAATTGTTTCCCAAAGCTCCTCCCATGTGATAAGGGATAGTATATTGTAATTTGGTGGTGTACTTTGTATCTTGGCAGTTTGAATAAATTCTTTAATTTCTTGTGGATCTGTTGGCATATCGCGATATAATTTGGTTTAATAGCGGTGTACTTCCGCCTTGACCTCCTCAGGGTCAGTTGCCACAGTGCCGTTGGTCTTGCAGACCTGTGACATGTGCAACACAATTATTAGTTCCGTTGGTATAATTTATTCCAATTGGAAATACAGAATCCTTTATGAATAGACTAAAATTAAGCTATGCGAGACAAAAATAGAGGTACCTTATCTGTTAAAAATGATGGATATTTTATAAGGGTGGATTTAATAGTTATTCGTAAGGATTTAGGGATGTACCTGAGGTAAGATCTTTCCTATTAGATGACTGTATTGCTGATTATTAATACTATACTTGTGGTGGCCAGATCTGATAAGATTCTTATTTGATGAGACCGACCTTCTTATATGATATTTTGCCTCATCAGATAGCTTAGAATCATCCTTCAGAGGAGGTTGATGACGCCAAAGGGTTGATCATTGTTCTATCCTAGAATTGGATATCTCTGATGTGGATTTTGCAATCTCATTAGACTACAATATCAATACTTTATCTAGAGAAATTTCAGTCATCATAGTTGGATCCCCAACAATGCCACCCTCAAGATCTTGCCTATGGGGCACATAATTATGAAGAAATCTACTATGCACTCTATTGGTAACAGTATCAGTATCAACAGCTGCATTGGAGTATTCAATACCCTGACAATAAATAGTATGGTAAGGACCAGCACATAAGGTGTCAAGTTTTTGAATCCTTCCTCCAGGCCTATGGTGATAGAAGAGTACAAGATCCCCAACTTGATATTCTGGTAGCGTAGATCTACTAGCGTTGGTTTTTGTTTCCTCTTTTAAGGTGGTAGCTGCAAGGAAACTCAAAGCTAAAGCTTGTACTCAGATGATTTCATCAGCTACTCTCCTCATAGCTAAATCAGTAGTTTGCGGGGTAGCTTCTCAAATATAGGTTGTACATTTGAAGGGAGTATAGGATCCCGACCATATAAAGCTTTAAGAAGAGAAATTCCAATTATATGATTTTAGCTAACCCTATAAGCTAACATCACACTAGGCAAATAGAGATTCATTCTACTTTGGTCATTGGAAGCCATATTTTGAAGAATGCTACAAGGGTACCATTTGCTCGTTCAACTGCACCATTAGTAGGATTGTATGGGGACGTAAATGACTGAAAGGTACCTTTTAATTTAGAAAGCTCAGATACCACCTGAAAAATTAAGTTAAACTCATTATCCAATAACAAGACTTTTAGGGCTATTATGCCTGGTGAAAAACTTGCTTAAAAAGAAAGGACGCAGTAGCCTTAGCGGTGACCGTGGAGACTGAGATAGCTTCAATACATTTAGTAAAATGGTCTATAGATAATAGAATATATCAATGTACATAAGTGGCAGTAGGGAGAGGGCCCACCACATTGATACTCATAGTAGAGAAAGGTTCGGAAGGTCCCACAATTTTGTGTTAAAACATCAGATCTACACCACGTTGTTGTTGGCAAGTGAGACAAGTCTCCAACACATTGTGTACAGATTCCAGCACGTTATCCCAGTAACAAAGATTTTTAAACCACTGTTAGGTCTTAGCAACAGCTCCATGCCCTACAGTTTGATGACCTCTATAATAGTATCAGTCCTCGCAAAGGGCCAAATAAAAAGGGCAACCATTTAGATCACAACTTCTTGTATAATGAACCTTCTTTAACCTGAGTATTTTTGGTTAAGGATTGTAGCTTTGATATAACATCCTTAGATTCCCAGTAACAGAGCTCAGGTCTACCAATCAAGTCATAGATGCGGTCCTCCTCAGCAGAGAATAATGTTAGTGTAGGCAATTGAGAAAGTCCATCAGCATTTTGGTTAATAGCTCCAGCATAATGTTGAATTGTAAAGTCATAATTCTGAGCTTTAACGCCCATCTAGCTAAACGCCCATCAGTATCCTTCATTTATTGCAACCACTTCAAGGAAGCGTTATCTGTGATGATACTGAGATGTTTGCCATAGAGGTAAGGGCGTAAATACTTGATGGCGGACAAAACTGCAAGGCATTCTCTCTCAGTAACGCTATAATTGCATTCAGTCTTAGAAAGGGTTTTACTATAGTATGCGATGGGGTGGTCAACCAGGTTAGTATCATGTTAAGCTAAAATGGCTCCAATAGAAATATCACTGGCATTGGTAAATAAATAAAAGGTTTGGAAAAATTAGGATGGGCTAAGATTGGTGCACTCACTAAGGCTTGGCGCAACAGATCAAAAGCTTGCTGCTGCAATTCTTCCCATACAAAAGGGACTTCCTTGTGCAAAAGGTAAACTAAAGGCTCCACAATCTCTGCAAAATGTGGAATTAAGTATCTTTAATAACAACTATCCCTAAAAACACACGAATATTGTGCAAAATTTTAGGAACAGGCATGTCCAAAATAGCTTGATTTTATTGGATAAGGTAAAGACCCCTCACAATTACCTTTATGACCTAAGAATTCCATTTCAGAATTAAAAAAAGCACACTTGGATGGTTTTAGTTTAAGCGAAGCGTGACACATCTGACCAAATACTTCCTTTAATGAGACAAATGCTCATTAAAAGTGCGAGAAAACACAGTAACATCATCTAAGTATACCAAAACACAAAAAAGTACTTAAATTTCAAACAAGCCATCCATGGCTTGTTGAAAAGTAGCAGGGGCATTACAAAGCCCCTGCGGCATATGAGTGGGCTCAAATAACTCCTCAATAGAGATAAAAGCACATTTTTAATGGTCATCCAGAGCTAAGTCAATTTGCCAATAACCACCTTCAAGGTCCATATCCGAGAAGTACTGTGACCTAGACCATAGTCTCATGAATCATCAATGCGAGGTAGAGGATAAGAATCCTTTTGGGTGACAGCATTGAGCTGACAATATTCCATAACCACTCTAGGACCCCCATCTTTTTTCCAGATGAGTAGTAAAGAAGAAGCCCATGGACTCTTAGAAGGCGTTAATAACCCCACATTGAGGATTTGTTTCAATTACACTGAGACCTGAGACTCCTCAACTTTAGATTTGTAATATGGTCAGGCACATATAGGGGGAGTATCCCCATTTTTTACCTGATGCTGCACATCTTTCATTAGCCCAAAATCTCCAGGACCTTAGATAAAATATCCGCATACTTTTCAATCAGAACCTCAGCTTCATGCTGTTGTTCTGGAGTAAGTGAATCCCCGAATTCCATGTCAATTCTAGCAATGATAAGGGGATCTTCCAGCCCAAATTCATGTAAATATCCACATCCTGAGACAGATAAGATTTCACTCACAAGGGTAGGCTGCACATAGGTGATGGTGTTATTGCAATTTAATAGCATAGGTCAAGAAGTGAGATTAGCTAGTAGAACTTAATCAGCCCATATAAGCGAGATTAAGGATACCAGGGCAGGTTGTTGATTTAATGTAGAAATCTCAGTGATCATCTCTTCCTATTTGTTTTCAGGTACTCCGCATCTAGCAGTTAACTGTTCAATGGAAGTATTTAACCTTGCAAACTGGGTTTCTTGTGTAGTTTGGTTGGCATTTTATAGACATGAGCATTATTTACACCATCCAATAAGTTGGTTAAAGAGTAATCTGGGTAAGTCGGAAGGCCTTCCAATGATAAGAAACACCCTTGTGCTATGGCTCAGATTTGGGTTTCTAACGCCTGCACTCTTGATACTAGTAGAATAGAGTTTTCTGAATTGTGTATTGGAAGTGAGGAGCCAGGGGGACTAGGAAGTCCAGGAGGTCCTTGCGACCCATCTTGACCTGCTGGCCCCAGTGGGCCTTGACCCAAAGGACTGGGAGGATCACACTCACCAGGATTTCCCAGGGTTACCAAAGGGGAACTAGGTGGTCCTGGTGGTCCAGGAGGACCAACAGGTCCAGATCCACTTTCCCTGATAGTATCCACAATATGGACAAGTTTTTGGACTAGCCCATCAAGCTCAACAAAGCGCTCCTCATGTTGGACCCACAATTTTCCTAGTTGTCTCATAATCTTATCCTCAAGGGTGGTGATACGGTGGTGAATAGGGTTAGTGACATCGCTAACTTTCTGAGATACTTCATGGCCAATGTATCCCACAACTCCATTATCGATTTCACCAACTGGTTATATATATTGTTGATTTCTCTTCTATTAATAAATATGGCTTACTGAATTAAAATGTCCAAAGTTAGAAATCATCTCATAAAATGAGGATAACTGAGAGTGGAATTGTTGCACCAGGGTCAACTGGCGTTAGATCACGAGATGACGCAACCCCAAAATCTGGAGTACATGATGAATAGCGGGATGTACGTAATGCTAGAGTTACTGCTTAGTTCTAGCCAACCCAACTTTGGTAGGATGTAACATCGCCCTGTTGTATAAGCTCATCATATTATTGGCAACTTTAGATGCTTGTTTCCATTAGAAAGGCACCAGGCTGGGTAGCCCCCCTTATCAAACCTTTGACGATTTCTTCTAAGTTTGTGGCTTAAATCTGATAATTATTTTGGTCAGGGCGTTCAATGGCCAAGTCCATAGAAGCTCGAAGTTGTAGATTATTTGTATTAACAGAAGGCATTTCTTGCCTGTTGGAGTGTACTATTGGGTGATACTCGTTGATTTCTCAAAAGAGGGACTTTATTTGCTAGACACAATCATCATTGTGAAAGTATGTATTCACCAGGTGGCCTTAGAAGCAGTTCCTGGCAGAAAGCACCAGTATTGGAATTTTAGTAGAAACTATGGTAAGCAGGTGCTACAAAGCTATGAAATTATCAGTTCTGTGGCTCTAGCAAAGATCGACAAGAGCAACAAAGTTATTAGGTCTGTTGCTATAATTAATTCCTATTGGAAATACAGAATCCTGTATGAATAGACCAAAATTTAGTTACGTGAGACAAAATAGAGGTTTTTCATTTGTTAAAAAGGAGGGATACCTATAATGGTAGATTTAGTAGTTATTTGTGAAGATTTTTGGGTGCACCTGTGGTAAGTTCTTTCCTATTAGGTGACCAATATTGCTGATTATTAATACCAACCTTGTGATGGCCAGATCTGATAAGATTCTTATTTGATGAGACTGACCTTCTTATATGATATTTTGCCTCATCAAATAGCTTAATATCATCCTTCAGAGAAGGTTGATAACTCTGAATGGGTAATCATAAGTATATCCTAGAATCAGATATCTCTGACATGGATTTTGCAATCTCATTAGACTGAGATATGTAATCTTGATCTTGAGTAATTCCAGTCATCGTAGTTGAATTCCCAACACCATCACTCTTGCAACCATTTAACTTAAAATGATTAATAACTGGGATCTTTATGTCCATGTGCTTGTACAAATACTTTGTACCAAGGTCAATGGCAAAAATGGTTTTCCTCCAGAATCATACTTAGAAGCAGGTATTAGTAACAAGGTGCACCCTTTTATTGAGTACCAATAAGTTGATATTACTATATAGAGTTGAATTTTGGTGCACAGTTATTTGCACTAAAAATACAAGACAAGTTAGAAAACAGGGACATAGCAAACTAGAAAAAGGTGTAATCTTTTCTGACAAGTGAGATCTTTATTTTAGAACTCAAATAAGCAAAGTTAGTATTGAAAACTTATATAAACTTTACGTCTTGCTTATGGGGTCTGCTTTTCTAGGATTGCTCTAGTAACGTAGGAAAAAGGATCCCTTACCATTGGAGTTCAGCTAAGGTATGTTCCTCTCCTCTCTAGCATTTCTATTGGAGCATTTTATGTCTACTAAGCAGCACTCAAAAGTGGTAGAAAGAGGATATTTATCCAATTATACATTTAGGGAGCAAATCACAAGTTCTCAAAGTAATTAATTTTTATGGTCACAATCAACTGACTGCAGTTGAGATAATGAGAAATTGCCCTATAGTAATATAAATTTTCTCAAAGAGTATTTTATGCAGGTAAGAGGGATATGAGAGAATAGTTTGATTAAACTTTAGCTAGTATCAGAAATGGTGCTTCTGGGGTTTTTAAGGATTGAATACTCCATAATAATCTTATGTAACTCAACGTGCCAAGGTTAAAGCACAAAAAGTTAACAAATGCAACTCTGGTGATTTTATAAAGTTGTGGGCCATGCGTTGTGGAATTATAATAATGGATCAAGCTATGTCTAATTAATTGTTAAGAAAATACTTAATTAAAAATATATTGTATGAAAATGTTTGTTGGTCAAACCAGCTGTAACAAATATTGTTTCAAATTTCACATTCAGTACATCAGATTTTTTAGTGTGACAGGCTAACTGTATAAGGACGGTTGACACTTTCTGTTTCATATTCTTCAGATAACTTTCACTAAAAGTCTGCTTTTCAACTCCCCAACCCATCAGACAAACAACTTCACCTTGTGAAAATTACCCCCCTCAGGAGGCACACAGCAAGCTCTCTCTTTCCCTTCACAAGCGGGCAAGCTCCTGTGCCACCATCCCCTCAAGGTTAAACCAATCAATACCTCATTGGTGTGACTAGTTGAGTAAGTCCACGTGGGGCTTCCTTTTAAATCCATGTACTGGGGTTGGTAGCACTGACCACCCTTAGGTTCGCTCACCCAGCACCTAACCTTAGGGATCTTCAGTCCTACTCTCCACTTCCAAAGATTTTATTCTTCTTGAAAACAATAAAGTTTAGGCGAGAGAAATATATTTAATATAAGGTAATTTAACATATAGATACTTAGGCGTTTCTATGGAAATATGCTGCCCATTTAACAACAAGCAATAACATTTATGCTGGAAATCCACCCTTCATCAGCATCATCCATTGGCAGCTATTCCCTCAAAGCTATCATGATCATACGCCAGATATTAGTTTGATTATCCTCAGCATGGATCACTGGGTTATTTGTAGATAGATTATCAATCCAATTTAGTTGAACATCCTCAGCCTTAGTCACTGGTAATTCTGAACTCTTAGATTGAGAAATGACAGACAAATAATTATCTCTCAGAAAACTTGGCATCAAAGAAGGCAATACAATTATCCTTGCATAAGTTGCCATTCAATGTTTAATCCAAATATTCTTGGCATCAGTTTTCAATAATTGCATCTACTTGAGCATTGAATGGTAATTAGCCAGTAAACGTGAATAAATTATTAATATGAATTCAATCAGTTATACTCAGTGTAAGTAGTCAGAAATCAAAATACTAATACTATTGCTATTGAGGAATTGGACCTGATACTTCAGAAATGGCTGATACTTCTTTATAACTCCACCCAACTGAATGAGAGCACAAATTGGTAACTTTTATTATTAAAAAAACATTGTACTAGAAAAAAATCGGCATATGTGCTTAATTAACCATATATTCAATTTTGAAACTATGGGAGGAAACAAGCTAGTTAATATCCCAACAATTCTCCCATCTTAACCAGAATGTATTCCTTCTATGCGACACCTACAACCTTAGGGGGCCAAAACATCGTCAGCGCAATGGGGAGAGGTTTATGGCATTACCTCCCCATCTCCAAGAGGCGCAGAGAACTAGAGAATTTTTGCAAAGTTCCACTAATCAGCGTCTTCCCCCAATAACAAACAAATTGCTTATGCCACCTCTTACCAATACCTATATGTAATCAAGAATCACACTAACAGTGCCCCTTGTAGTGCGCATCAATGTCACTAGTTTCACAACCACTATATTAGGAGCTTCTTTAGTGTCATAGGCTAACAGTATCAGGACTGTTGATCCTCTCTATTTCAAATTCATTGGCTACTCTCACTAAAATTTCACAGTTCAACTCCCCAACCCATCAAGCCAACAAATTTATCATGAGCCAATTAGCCCCCCTCAGGACGCACACAGCGATCTCTCAGCCCCCTTCCCGGGTGGCCAACTCCTATGCCACCATACCTTCTTGTGGTACTGATGAGAGTCTGAAGGGTGGTACTTAAAAAGCTAGCTGAGGTGGACAGAAGAGAGGAGGACTTAACCAGAGTTGGTTATAGTCATTATAAAAATAGTTGGAACATGGCTAGATAGAGGCCAGATGTTCTGAGAGCAAATAAAAGGGGACTTAACCTAAACAGGTTTAGAAGTCTGAAAAACTTTTTTTGATAACTAGGGATTAAAAACACGGGTTCTGGGTCCCAAAAAAAGGAAACAAATTATTTATTGAGAGCCTAAAAAGGTAGAAGTACAAAAGCTATATATTGAGTAAGTGACTTTCACCTTAAATGAGGCTAAACTTTTCTTTCTCGTTGCAAATACTTTTGCAACCTATTCAATTCAAGACTGAATCTAGTTTGATAATCTCACAGAGGAGATTAGTCTGCGCCCATGTCAGGGAGCAGTTGGGCAAGCAAGGTAAGAGGAGCAGGCGGAAGGCCCGCGGCCTCCAACGTTCAAAAACGCCCCGAGAATCCGGCGGAATAGACAAAAATCTCAAAAAAATTGGTGGTTACTATACCCTGGAAATCCTCGCTTGGCAGGCGCGATGTAACCAGTACATCAACACGCCACACTCCCAGCCACTTTCGTCGGTGGAATTTGGAGTCCGCGTGTATCTGGACATCCAATAAATGGCCTTATAGGAAAAATTTTGTGAAGATGTACACACAATTTTCCTGATCGCGGTGTACGTTGCACCTCACTCCATGTCATGCGGTTGGCTGGATCTTAGTTTCAAAAACAAGGAGGCAGCAGACAAAGCTTCTGCAGTGCGCATTGTGATCAACCTCCCCAAAGGGCAACGGGTCATTGAAACCAAACGCACCAGATGGACAAAATCAGACCAAATTTTCCTCATGTTTGACTTTTTACCTACTATGGTAAAACGTGACATTTTGGAGCAACACCTGAAAGATGGTCTCGCCATATATGGCGAAATACAATCTTTTGAAATGCAACACTTCACGCTGATGCCACACCTGTGCACCAGCAAAGCCATCGCAGTTCTGACCCCAACTGAGGAGATTGCGAAGGACCTAACCCAGATCCCGCACTCCACTTTTATTAATATCGCAGGGCATACCACCCACCCATTCCAGGTAACCGTGGACAGCGCGCCCTCCATTTGCACCCACTGTGACGCGTTTGGCCATAAGGCGCACGCATGCCCCATCAAGGAGGGCATCACATTCCAAGAGCACCCCTCGGCGGCCATGGCCAGTGGAGAGGTGCACTACGAACCAACTGCAAGCACCAAGGAGGCTTTCCCATGGTGAGCACAAGGCTGCTACCTCTGGTAAAGCCCATCTCCCTGCAGGAGCGGAAGAAGGCCAAGCAGGCCCATAGGGCCACGGCCAAGGAAGCGGCCAAGGCCACCACCGCCATCCCACACTCACAACGCTAGGATGACATGGAGACCTTTGCGGTGGAAGCAACTCAGGAATCCATCATCCAATCAGATTGGGAAGCCCATGCTGAGTGGGCCACTCAATCTGAGGATCTGATGGGAGATTTGATCTCACCCTATCGCTGCACCCAAGCTCCAGTTGAAACTGACTTGGGACCTATCCCAACTGAAAAAAAAAATTTTTGACCCACTCACCGGTGCACCAAACTCATCCGCACCGCAAAAAATTCATCCAACGTCGGGAAAACACAAAAGCGAAGGCCAAAGCCAACGCAACTCTTTCCACAAAAATCAACAAAAACCCTGATAGCATTGCTGCTAACACCTGCGCTGCTGTGAAAGCCCGTTGGGACCTTGAAGAGGCTGGTGGGCCCAGGGGCCCACCCCCTCACACCTAAGGTGTGATGGGGGAAACCTTCAATCTAGGGATGTTGAATATCGCTGGACTCAAGGCCTCTCCATCCTGGGCTAGGAAACTGAGTTTTTTACAACACAATTTACCTGTGGATATCCTGGCCATCCAGGAGTCCCACTGTCCACGAGGTTCTGAGGAAGCTTGAAAACAATGCTCCTACCATCCCTATCCTTTTGTTTGAAGCACTGTGGGGTGCTAATTTGGAAAAAATATTTTTTCAAATTCATATCCTCAGAAACATTCCTAAATGGCCGAGTGCTCATCATCACCTTCTCATGGGCAGATGTTGCACATGCAATCATCAACATCTATGCCCCAAACGGTGCACACAAGCGTTGGGAATTTTTCTCATTGGTCAAATCCCTCCCGCTACCCCCTGATTCTTTCCTAGTTGGCGATATGAACTGTTGGCTAACCTCACCAATGGACCGGTGGCCTCCCTCACCCCATGCCCCACAGGGTCACATAGAACTACGCATTCTAAAAGCCACCCTTGGGTTAATGGATGCGCTGTCACGACATGCCCCACTGCTCGAAAACATGGCGCATCCCCACGTCTACAATGGCCAATTAAGGTCCATGACCTGCATCAACCTTATTCTAACACCGGCGAAATTCCAACCCCACATCTCCCACTTCAAAACAACAAAAATGGAATTCTCCAACCAATGACTGGTCTTGATAACCTACCACTTACCCATCACAGTTGCAAAGGCCCCACATTGGTGCAAAATCCGCCCCCCAAGCTCACGTCGCCAGGATTTTCCACATGGGTGGAAGAGGCAACTTTGGCAAAATCATTTTTTGTACCATTTTGCGCGGACCCCATTTCCACATGGGCAACTTTCAAAGAGGACACCATCCGCCACTATCACCATCTCTCCTCCAGATGCTCACGAGCCACATCAGCAGTTATCTCGCGCACTCTGGCAGAATTGGCCCACTTGGAGTCCAACATTCCAGCCACAGGATACAGCCCTGCATGGGGCCAGAAGTGGGCGAAGGCAGCCGCCCACCTTAATGCACTCGAAAGGCAACACAAACATCAGGTTTGTGTCCAATACAGGGCCACATGCATCACTAAAGGTGACAAGTGCACCGCATACTTCTTTAAAAATTTTCGCACCACACCAGAGCATGGCCTGCACACAGGTGCGAAGATCAGATAATTCCATTGCGGACACACTGGCTGAAGTGGCAATCAAAATGCAAAAATATAACTCCGAGTTATACCAAACTGAACCAATTCAGCTGGACGAAATGGCGGAATTTCTTGACCGAGCTCATATCTGCACCATTTTCCAATACCCAGAAATAATGAATTTAATTACTCCAAATGAATTATGGACAGCCATTCATGGTGCGCCAAACTGAAAATGCCCAGGCCCAGATGGCATTCCATATGAGTTCTACAAAAAATATTTCAAATATATATCCCCATTGCTGCTCGCCTCACTTAACCAAAGCCTGTTGGAAATGCGCCTCCTTCAGGAGGACATGAGGCCTTTACTGTCACAATCTTCAAGAAAGGGGATAAGCTTGACTTAGCCAACTGGCGCCCCATTTCTCTAACAAACACAGACACCAAAATTTTAACAAAAATTATGGCTAACAGATTAGGGACTGTAGCATCTGCCACCATCTCCCCAGAACAATTTGGTTTCATCCCCAGAAGGTCGATTTGGGATAACGTGCACTCCATGGCTAATGCATATCAGTCCACAGCCTCTGGGGCACTGGTATTCTTGGACCAACAAAAGGCCTACAATAGAGTAAACTGGGAATACCTAAGGGCCTGCCTCCATCAATTCCGCCTACCCCCCGCTTCATAAACTGGGTGATGCTGCTCACGGAATCTGCAACAATGGCAGTGCGTGGCCCAGGCTTCCTAATGGAAGTAGTCCGCCCTCAAAGGGGCTTGCGACAAGGGGACCCCCTCAGCCCACTCTTATACAACTTCAGCCTTGACCCACTACTGCAAAATGTGAATGCCCAACTCACTGGGGTCCATAAGCTAGGCCAAACCCCAGTCAATATGATGGCATTTGCAGATGATAGCGTGGTGGGGGTGTCTAATAACAAAGATGCACGCGCTCTTGAAGCCCTCATCCAGCAATATTCCCAGGTAAGCAACGCGTCACTGAACGCCTATAAAACTGAAATCATCCTCCTTGGTCGGTTTCAGAACTGCTGGGCCCCAGCAATTTGTTCCCAACCCAGCCCATCTGCTCGCCCACATCCACGCCTTACTAACTCAACACACACCACTCCACTGGTGCTCCCCTTAGTGCCACATCCTACCATAGGACCGGTGCGCCATCTGGGCATGTGGATGGAGGCAGGCGGATATGCATCAGCAGTAATGGAGTGCCATATACTGGACAACGTGACGAAGCGAATCGCCTCTCTCAGAGCCCACCCTACTACCCTCACTGGCAGGGTTGTTCTTGCCAACTCTATGCTCCTATCCAAAGTCTGTTTCAGAGCCCACGCCATCCCCTTCTCCCCAAGCTTCTTCAAATCCCTGTATGCTTTGCTGAAAGGATAGCTTTGGTCATGCCGCCCTCCACCAGTACAGGTAGAGGTCATGTTTGGCCCTCATCAGCAAAAGGTGGCATGGGCCTGCTTGACTTCAAAGCCCATGCTGCCTAGATCCTGGGCACCTGGATCGTGGCCGTCACCGCTCCTACACTCCCATCCCAACACTGGTCCCGCGTGGCCCGCTCCAACTTCTCCCGAGCCTTGGGCCTCAACAATCCATCAAACCCCACTCCCTGATGAAATACCTCGCATCACACACATCGGCAACAGGTCCTAATGGGACTAAAACCCACTACAAACGAATCCTACTCTCCATGCGAAGCGCAGAGTAGAGAATTCGTATTAGCGGACATACAACTCAAAAAGGCCGCCCCTCTCCTCAGTTCACACAAGAGGTACAGGGGCTACCCATCCATGATGGCGTGATCCCCATTCGACCCCATGTCCTATCCAGGGTGGACTACCTGGACATGATGGACATCCTTTATTCCACTGAGACCCAAAAGACTATCTGGAATTACGCAGACCATCCTCTGTTGCAGCCTCAAGTCCACTCCCCTGTGTGGCGCTGCCTGAGATGGGTGTATCATACAGCTGAGCGCTCTAACGCTTTACACTCATCCTGTGTCGTGTGTGGCCAGTATGGAACGCTGTTCCACCGCCTGGAGAAGTGCCCCACCTCTAAAGTGATATGGCGCGAAGTTCAACGTCTGCTGGGCCAGGATCAAACGCATCCCTTCAGTCTGTCAAGAGATATGTTTGCTTTATCAATGGCCTCCCCCCTTCCACCCTCCCTCCATGCTCTGGTGGTTGCAATCGCCATGTGGACTATCCACACGATTGTCTTGGATGCCATCGCAGGCTCCACCCCCACCCTCCCTGAAGCTGTCCACAGATTCTGGTCCCATTTGGTGGACCACTTCCAAGTGTAGATGTTTGGGTACCTCCCACTATGTCGCTGTCAGCTGGTCTCCTCCTGGTTCCCAGTCTGGTTCATCAAATCAGACCCCTTCCTCCACACGTGCTCAATAGTGGCTACGGCCCCTTCACACGTTCCCCCCTCCCCATAAGTGGCGTTCCCGCTGGCAACAAGAGATAGCATCGCTTCTCTGGGGTGCCTCCCCTGGTACTAAGTTTATCTTTCCTAAGTCATATTTGGAAGTGTCCGTCCCATGGTCGGCCTTCCCCACAATAAATTTAAAAACCTTAAATGAGGCTGGTAAAATAAGAAATAAAATAAGGGATATAGGAACAATCGGCGCAAAGCCTGTTAGAACTAGGAGCAGATTATAAAATATCATCCCAAATCTTTTAGAGGATAAATAGAAGTAGGCAACAGATAAAAATACTTATAAGATAAGTTGAAGTTAGGGATAAAATATTATAATCTAAAATAGGGATTCATTCCCTACATTATAGAAGGACAGTTAAAATAGGGAGTTTCAGCCTGGAGAATTATTTAGTTGAGCACTTTGTTGGAATTTTATCTCAAGTTTGTCCACTGTTGAAATTATTTACATTAGTTGGATTTGGCTGATGCTGTATAACTTTAGGTTAGTAATTATTTTGGGACTTAATAGCTCAAAGCATTGATAACTAAAATAAATATGATAAATATAAGTCAAGTTTGTCCAAAGTAATAATTTAGTTGGAGCCCCAAGTTGAGCTTTAAACAAACTAATAAGAATCTTGACTCCACTCAAGGTTAATAACCATCAATACCTCATTGTGGTGGCCAGTTGAGAAAGTCCATGCAGGGCTGTTTTGCAGCTTCAGATACTGGGCTGATAGAACTGACCACGCCAGTGCACTCTCACAGCACCTAACTTTGGGATTTTCAGTCCTACTATCCACATTCATGGATCTTATTCACTTTGAAAACAAAAAAGTAGGCAGGAGAAAGATAATTACTAGTAAAGAAAACAACATATTAATACTTAGACTTTCGTTAGAAATCCACTACCCATCTAAAAAATCATTGGCGCTTATCATTGACAACCCAACGTATTAGCACTTTCTGCTGGCACCCATTCCCTCAAAATCTTCATGATCATTCACAGAATATTGATTTGATTCATCCTTGGCATCAATCACTAGTTGATCATAAATAACTATTTGATCCAACTTAGTTAAACATCCTCAGCCTTAGTTGCTCATAAAACTGAACTTTAAGATGGCAAAAGGGAATCTTGTGCCCACCTCTGAGAAAACTAGGCATTGAAGTTGGCAATACAATAGGCCTCAGTATAAGCCGCCAGTCAATCATTTGTTCTTTATAATTAGCATCAGTCATCAGTAATCACAATCACTTAAGAATCAAATGGTAATCCGCCAGTAAACCTGAATAAATTAATAAAAAATTGGTTTAATATTCTTACAGTAAGTCGCTTATAATCAATATAATACTGATAAATTGCTATTGGGGTTGCCTGAAACATCAGAAATGGCCAACTTTAATTAGCTCGATCAACACCAACCCTGTGGGAGAAAACATGTGAGGCACAGCCCTCACTTTTCCCTCACGCGGTGTACGTAGCCACCAACAACATGGGCTGTGGCTGGATCAATATTGGTTTGAAAACAGCTGATGAGGCTGATGCCGCAGCAAATATCTGTGTGGAAATTGCCCTCCCTGAGGGCAAATAAAAGGTGTACACCGCGCGCACCAGATGGAACAAAGCGAAAACTTTATTCATCTCCTTTGACTTGCTCCCCACCAACCTTCCTCGTAAGGTAATTGAGGAGGAGCTCCGCAAAAGTCTTGTGGCCTATGGAGAAATCCAACAACTCGAATTACAGCGATTTTGCTTAATGCCTGACCTGTGCATGGGCAAAGCTATCGCTGTAATCAACCCCTTATAAGAAGTGGAAGAGGATTTATCCAGAATTCCCCGTGCAGCAGAATTTCACTTTGCAAATGGGGGCCAGTCAGCTGCATTCCAAGTTACACCAGAACGCGCACCACCCATTTGCAACCACTGTGGCTCACTGGGCCACAAGGAACATGCATGCCCTATAAAAGAGGGCTTAATGGAAAATAATACTTGTGAAGAAGCTATGGATGAAGATAATGAAAACTTCACCAAATTAACTGATGGCCACCACCCATTCCGCTGGGGTGAAGATGGACTATACTCCCTCGTGGACCCAGTTACAAGTAAACAGCGTAAAGCAACACAAAAAGCCCGCAATAGAGCAGTGGCTGAAGTGGCGGCACACGCGGAATCCGCCATTAACCACGGACAAATTTAGGAGGATATTTTGGATATTCACCGAACCAAATAATTAGAACAATATGCCCAGGTCGAAAATTTTCACAGTAACCTGACTGAGCCAAAAAGCGTCATCGGTCATGCACATACTGAGGAACAATGCAACCACAATTTGGGTGAAAATGCGGTGCTCAATGCAACAAAGTTGAACCTCAAAAATATAAAATCCAATCAACAACCCGCATCAAATTAACATGAGACCTGTGCAGGAAAAGGTGATGCAAATGCAAAAAACTGTAATTCCCTTGAATCATTGGGTCAGATCAAGGGAACCAACAATGGCAGTGAAAGAGTTGGAGTACAGACGCGGAGCATGGCTAAAATGAGCCGCGGTGGGATAGGACCAGAGGGTCCTCCCAACTGCTCCTGAGGCGCCGCGGGCACCTCAGTGTCAATAGGGCATTAAACATCGCAGGAGCCAGGGCTCATACATCCCAAGCCAAAAAGCTGGCATTCCTGCGAAAACCTCTTGTAGACATCTTGGCCATCCAAGAAACCCACTGCCTACAAGGGGAAGAAGAATCCTGGTCAACCAGGGTCGCACCATCACAATCAGTATGGACATCTCACTGTGGGGTGATAGTCCAAAACAACGAAAAATTTAAAATTACAAATTCATCATCACACTTGCACAGTCAAGTCCTGGTAGCAACAATCACATGCCAAGATGAAATAATTTCGTTAGCATGTATCTATGCACCATGCACTGCAACTGAGAGAAAATTTTTTTGAAAAAATTTCTACTCTCACCCTCCTACCAGATATCATCATGTTAGGCGATTTCAACTTCTGGGATAACCCCAATACAGATCGATGGCCTAATCCCAGGGGATACCCACCTGGACACATTGAATATCACACAATGAAGGCATCTCTTGGCTTACAGGATGCTCTTCCCCCCAATTCACCAATCCTTACCCACATGACAAGACCGAACATATATGAGGGACTGCTCATATTGATGAGTCGTATTGACCACATCCTCATCCCACAATCCCACCACTCAAGAATCTCCAAATTTACAACAAAAAAGTTCAATTTTTCTGATCACTGATTAGTTACGGTGCAGTTAGCACCAACCCAATCCCACACACAGGTGTCGCCTTGGAGAAAGCTTCACCCAGAAAATATAAAATTGCCCAATATATCTGTTAGGGTTGAAAACAAGGCTACAAACCCAGAATTCACGGCCCCATTCACTTTGGATCCCATTGTAACATGGGAAATTTTCAAGAAAGATTTAATCAACAAAACCTGACATATTGCATCACGCAAGTACACCGCGGACACAGCCACAATCATGCGTACCTTGGCAGAACTAGACCACCTGGAAATAATACTCTGAGATCTGGCTATAGCCCTAATTGGGGACGCAAATGAGCAGAAATTTCAGCCCAACTTAACAATCTCATCTTTGAACACCAACACAGAATCAAAGTATTGAACAAAGGTAAGTTCATAAAGGAAGGCAAAACCTGTTCAACATACTTTTTCCGCCAATTCCACTCCCGTGTAAACCAGGCCACGTACACACAGGTCCACAAGACCAATGGCACCATGGCAACTGACCCTGAGGAGGTCAAGGCGGAAGTACACCGCTATTACTCTGAATTATATTGCAATAAGCCAACAGATCTACAAAAAATTAAAGAATTTATTCAAACTGCCAAGATACAAAGTACACCACCAAATTACAATATACTATCCCTTATCACATGGTAGGATCTTTGGGAAACAATTCGTGGTGCACCACGTAGGAAATGCCCAGGGCCTGATGGGATACCCTACGAATATTACAAAAAATATTTTCAACAAATCGCCCCCTCCTATTGGCGTCAATAAACCAAAGTTTGTTGGAAACACGCCTATTACCAGGAGGCCATGAATCCTACGTTATAACCTTGTATAAAAAGGGTGACCAGTTGGACCTGGCCAACTGGCGCCCAATTGCACTCTCCAACACTGACACAAAAAGTCTAACAAAAAACTTAGCAGCTAGATTAGGCGCAATTGCATTTGACGTCCTATCACCCAACCATTTTGAGTTTATACAGGGCGTTAAATCTGAAACAACATACACCCTGTTGCAAACATTTGTCAATCCAAAGCAACTGGTGCCCTGGTCTTCTTGGATCAGGAAAAAGCGTATAAACGTGTTAGCTGGCCATACCTAAAAGAATGTCTACATGCCTTCAAACTCACCAAGATTCATAAAATGGGCGATGCTCCTAACAGAATCTGCAACCATGGCTGTATGCGGCCCTGGATTCCTAACAAACAATATCAAACCACACAGAGGGCTCAAACAAGGGGATCCCCTCAGCCCACTGCTATACAATTTCAGCTTTGACCCGCTCCTCCGAGTAACTAACTCACGTCTCATGGGGATAACCGCACAAGGACAACCAACATTCAAGATACTGGCCTTTGCAGATGACTGCGTAGCAGGTATAGCAAACAATGAAGATGGCTGGCAGCTGGAACACACTCTAGAGGAATACTCCAAGGTGAGCAATGCATCGCTCAACAAAAGGAAGACAGAAATCATACTCTTAAGCAAATACACAAACAATTGGGCCACAACATTAGAACCTCACACCAACACTCGAAGAAAAACCCAATTATTTTACCCTTTGCAACACCTCCCACCACCACTCCTGTCTGACACCTTGGAATCTGTCTAGAATCAGGGGGATATGCTAATGAGACAATGGAAAGTAACCTGTTACAACGGGTGTCCAAACGCGTAGCCTCCCTCAAGGGGAGAACCTCAGGACTAACAGGACGAGTTACAATTGCTAACTCGCTCATCCTCCCAATACTGTGGTACCAGGCCCATGCGATAGCCTTCTCACCTACCTTTATAACCTCAATTCGCGCGCTTATCCAGGGCTGGCTGTGGCCTGGCTCTCACCCTCCTATACGGATGGAAACACTATCTGGCCCACGCTCAAGCGGAGGCATGGGACTAATAGATTTTGAGAGCCATGCCAATCACATCCTAGGTACCTGGATAAAGGAAATCCTTGCTCCAGACCTCCCGCAACAACATTGGTCCAGAGCAGCAAGGACTAACTTTGCACAGGCGCTCAAATTAACCAACCCACATAGTCCACCCAGACTACTTTCATACCTTGCCAAGCACCCTACTGCAACAGGTCCGCATGGAACCTCCCCTCATTTCAAACATATCCTCAGAACTATCCGCCGTATGGGATGGACCATAGAGAACTTGGGTACTATACAGGGAAGGGGACGATTCAGCCCCCAATTCAAATGAAGAAACCCAGAAAACCACCCCCAGAGGGATATGCTCGCAACAACCCCAAGCATAGCTAGGATAGAATACCTAGATATGCTGGACATTCACTATGATTTAACCACACAGAAAGCAATGTGGAAAATGACACACCACCCACTCCTACAGCCAAGGATAAGAGCAAACGCCTGGCGCTGTTTGAGAAGGACCTATAGGATGGCGGACCGCTCCAACTCCCTCCACAAAACATGTGCAGTATGTGAAGTGGAAGGATCCTTATATCACCGCCTAGAAACATGCCCCCAACCAAAGTTATATGGCAGGAAGTCGCACGCCTGCTTAAACTCCAAAACGAGCAAGAATTCTCGATATCAAAGAGTATCTTCGCGCTCCAGATCGAGTCACCAATCCCATCTACATTCCGCTCCCTGATAATACACATTGCAATGTGGACAATACACACAATTTCATTAGATGCGTTCAGGGCACGGTCCCAACCATTCATGGGATTATTAACAGATTCCATGTCCACTTACTAGAGCACTTCCAAGCCTGGCTCTATAAATATATGAGACCAAGACAAAAAGCGCTCATAGAATCAAGGTTCCCACTCTGGTTCCTCCACACAGACCCTTACCTTCACACCTGCTCCATAGCAGGGGACCCCCTCGGAGTAGTGCACCAACCCCCCATACCTGGCAGTCCCGCTGGCAACAGGGGTAACTTGAGTACCCTGGGGTGCCTAATTTTTTATTTGTTAGTTATTCTCTTAGTTTCACATATATTCGGTAATGTCTGTCCCCTGGTCGGCTTACCTTGGTTAAATAAAATAATTAAGCTCGATCATCCTAATGGGAAGTACAAATTTGCAACATTAATACCAATAAAATCATCAATATTAGGAGATTAACTGAGAGGCATGCTTAATTACCCAAATCCTCAATTTCAGAAACTAGGGAGAAACCTATTTGGTTAAAACCCAAAAAACATCAAATCTACACCACCACTTTACATTCAATTTAGAAATGGGTAAAAACCTTTTGATCACTAAGAAGTAGTAAGCAAGGTGATGCTTATCAACTTGATACTAAACAAGACTATGAATTTTCAGTTTTGGAATAGGAAGAGGGGCCTAACCTAACCATACCACCTGGCAAGTAAGGTAACTCAAGGTATCATCTAGTGTTTAATCTGCAAAGTTTTTTGGAGGCACCAGTATCTACTAACACAATTGTTCAAACTTTCTAGAAAGAGAAATAAAGTTGATGAGAGCAAAAAATATCCCGATAATATTTATTTAAAGTAGATATGCATGAAAACCTACATTAAAATTACCTTTAGTCATATGAAAAGCCCCATATGGTAACAGCCCTGTTGTTGCTTTTAAGGATAGGCTGTTGTGATTTGGAGTTTTAACTAACCATAGGATAGTAACTTTAGCTAAAACTTAACTCAAAATAGATCTCACTGCTACCCTTGTTCAAAATATTGCCATCACATATTTTATTAACCATTTTAGGTATAAATCCCAGCACTAGTAATTCGCTTTACCCTAATCTTAACTATTAATGTTACTCAGCATATTGATTCCCATCAATCCACTGTCATATATGTTACTAGACTTTTTAGGCCAGATATAAGCATTTATTAATTTGATATTCCCTCTTCCTGACTAGCAGTGTATTGGAGATAAATTCCTATCAATCTCCAACAAATATCTCAGAAAAACTTCATCTTTCTAAAACTCATCAATTAAAATTTACTAGATGTTCCTAAATTACAGAAAACTGTTACTGATCAAACCGCTGTTAAATTATTTGTTAGTATTTTTGCCTGAACAAATCCATAGCATTTAATTTACTTTACAATTTCTTTCTTGCTGCAATAACTAATTGTAATTGATTCAATTTAAGACTGATAAGTTTGATAATCAATATAAGGAGATGAGTTTGCACCCAACATCTGGTAAATGTTGGTATAGCATAGTAAAGGGTACATGATCAGTATTCACAGCTAAAATTTTGTGAGTGCCCTGTTAATACTGGTGGCCTAGATAGAAATAGGAAAATGGCGGTGCTTATTTTCACAAAGATTTAAGCCTGGCAAGTGAATTCAAGCAGTTCATCAAAACTCCACATTCTCAGCCCCTGTCATCAGTGGATAATGGGGTTCAATTTTTTCTGGATTTTAACTTAACAGCACTTTAAGAAAAGTTCTTTGAAGATGTGGCTGAACACTTCCCAGCTGCAATACATGTTGTACCGCACTCTATGACCTGCAGTTGGAGGGAGCTCAGGTTTGAAACTAAGCAAGTAGCGGATGAAGTTATACAGGTGCATGTGGTGGTAGATCTCTGGATGGTCAACGGGTGGTCAAAACATAGTGAACTCAATAGACCAAATCTAACCAAATTTTTGTTATGTTCAACTTCCTCCTCAAAGAGATAAAGCGCACAGTGCTGGAGCACCACCTCATGTTTGGGCTAAGAAGCTACGGGGAACTTCACACCTTCAAAAGGCAACGCTTAAAGCTTATGCCAGACCTGTGTATGAGCAAAGCCATTGCAGGGTTCACACATCCAGTGGTCATTATGGAAATTTTTACCCAAATCCCCCATACTGTAGTTGTGAATATTGATGTGCATGTATCCCACCCTTTCCATGTTATATTGTGTAGCGCGCCTCCTATCTGCACATTTTGTCATGCTTTTGGCCAAAGGCTTACCCATGCCCTTCCAGAGAGAGCACCACTCAAAAAATAATCTCTCTCCAACGCATTGGGCAGCGCAGACACCCTTTATGAACCTGCCATTGACACTGATGCCGCCTTCCCATGGGGTGCACAGAGGTGTTACATTCATGTAAATCCTGTGTTCCCACAGGAGTAGGAGAAGGTAAACAGGCCCATAGAGCAGTGGCCAAGGCAGAGGCCACGGACATGTCCATGATCTTACCTGCCCAGACCCAGGATGACATTAAATCATTTGCAACTGAAGCAGCTCGTGAATCTACTCATCAATTAGATTGAGCCAACTAACCTGTGGACCATATTATTGAGTCAAATTTACCTGAGCAAATTTACCAAGCACCATCTAAAACCAATTATTTCAACCAATTCTCCACTGAATTTTTGTTGACAACCAATGGTGCACCGCAGGAGCACACCTTCTAAATAATTTGACCTAAGAAAATAAAAAAATAAAATGATAATAAACCTGGCATGAATGAAACCCTCAAAATCTCATACATGGGTGAAGATCCAAACGCAAAGAGCTGCTGCTGATCAAGTGCTGGAAGGGCAAGAGGGTTTTTCCATTTCACCAAAGGTGTGATGGGGGAGCATTTACAATAGGGATGTTGAACATTGATGGACTCAAGGCGTCACCGCCCCAGGCTAGGAAACTAAGCTTTTTAAGGAATAATTTACTTGTGGACATTCTGGCCATTCAGGAAACCCACTGTCCACATGGTGCTGAGCTATCATGGGCAACCTTGCTTCTCCCCTCCCTTTCTTTTTTGTCGCCACACTGTGAGGTGCTTATATGTGTGTCCCATAGGTTAAATTTATTTCTAAAAATTTGTACAACGATGGACATGTGCTATTAGTGTTATTTTCATTTAAAGAAGTGCACACTATCATTGATATTTATGCCCTGACCTATGTTCAGCCTTTCATGAAATTCCTCTCAGACTTAACTTTCCTTTCACTTCTTTATGATCCATTTGTGGTGGGCGACCTGAACTTTTGGGTCAACCCACCCTCTGACTGCTTCAACGCCTACTCCCCCTGCAGGGGCACGTAAATTATGCATTCTAAAAGCCACCTTGGGTTTTTTGATAATTGCCCCAAACATGCACCGCTGCTAACCAATATGTCTCGCCCCCAAGTTCACAAAGGTCAGCTGAGGTCTATGTATCGCATTGACCTCATTCTTGATTTTTTAACTTCTAACCCCAGATTGCACACTTCACAATGACAAAATTCGATTTCTCCAACCACAGATTGGTTTTTATTTTCTTCACTTTATCAAGCTCAGCGGCTCAGATGCCAAATTGGTGCAAACTTTGTCCGGCCAAGAATACATCACCTAGGTTTTTCTAATGTGTAGACACTGAAACTTCAGGCAAGAATTCAAAACATTGCTTTGTGCTGATCCCCTAGCTATATTGTCAACCTTCAAAGCGAACACCAACCTTCAGGCATTCCACCCCTCAGCGTGTTGACCTTGGTCTGCCTTGGCAGTCATTATATGCACGCTAGTGGAAGTGGACCACCTAGAGTAAAATATCCCTGCTGCAAGGTACAGCCCAGCTTGGTGTTTTAAAAGTGGGCAGAATTGTCTGCTCATTTTAACGCACTGGTAAGAAAACAAAAACAACACATTTGTGTTCATTATAAGGCAAAAAATATAATGGCGGTAGACATGTTCCTCTTCAGCTTTTTCCATAAATTCTTTGCACCATAAAAGCTTGGCCTGCACACAGATAAGGCGGTTGAACAACTCCATCTCAGAAATTCTATCTGCCATGGCTGTTAAAGTTCAAAACTTTTATTCTGAGTTGTATAAGTCCAAACCAGTCAAAACTGCAAAAAATAATGAGTTTCTCGATGGTGCACATATCCACATCATTTCCATTACCTGGAGCTGATGAATTTAGTTACTCGGGACAAAATCTGGTATGCCATTTGCGGTGCACTGCACAGAAAATGCTCAGGCCCAGGTGGGATTCAATATGAGTTCTACAGAAAGTTTTAATTGTTGCTCCTCTCTGATGCTTGCCTTAATGGACAAATGTCTCTTAAAAAAGCGCCTCCTTCCTGGGGCCAGAAGTCATACATGATTACACTGTATAAGAAAGTGGATAAGCAGGACTTGGCCAACTGGCGCCCCAGATCACTTACTAATACAAATACTAAATTATTTACTAAAAGTATGGCCAACCACATAGAGGTAAACTTCTTCTGAAGTAATCTCATCTGAGCAATTTGTTTTACTCCCAAGTGGTCAAGATGGGACAAAATTAACACCATAGCCAATGTCTTCCAATCCATGGCTACTGGGACGCTTGTGTTCTTAGATCAGCAAAAAACCTATTATACGGTCAGTTAGGATTACCTCAAAGCCTATCTCCACAAGTTCCACCTCCCTTATCAATTTATTAATTAGGTGATGCTTCTCACAAAGTCTGCCCAAATGGGTGTGCGTGGCCCTATTCCTCACTGATGTGGTTCACCCTCAAAGGGTTCTCCGCCAAGGGGACCCTTTAAGTCCACTACTTTACAGCTTTTTCTCAACCCACTTTTACACAATGTGAATGATCGACTTGCTGTTATCCATTTGCAAGGCCAAGAGCCACTTAGATGCTGGAATTTGCTGATGATTGTCTGGTTTGGGTGTCCAACAACCAAGAAGCATGCGCGCTGGAGGCTACTATCCTTGATTACTCCAGGGCCTGTAACGCTGCACCAAACGCCTGAAAAACCAAAAATATTCTCCTCAGCTGGTACCAGGCCCACTTTCACCAGCATCCCATACCTACATGCTTCAGCAGCTAACTCACAGCTTTGCTTGCCTTGGCCATCCCATACTCCCCGCTTGTGCTCCCTTTCATGCCAAGACCCACTGCTGGTCTGGTGCACCATTTAGGAGTGTGGCTTTCGGCAGTCAGGTAAGCCTCATTAGTAAAGGAACATAAGATCCTTGACAATGTCACAAAGCGCATTGCTTCCCTTAGAGCCCACAAGGCTTCCTCCCAGGCTGATGTGCTTGCCAACTCTGTGCTCCTGACCAAAGTCTGGTTTGTGGCCACCGCCATCGCTTTTCCCCCTCTTTCTTAAACTCTTTGTACGTTCTCCTACAATGGTGAGAGTCTAGACTGCCCTCCACCTGGGCGACTGGGTGTCATGTTTGGCCCTCGCCATAGTGGTGGTATAGGTCTGCTCAACTTTGCAGCCCATGTGGCAAAATATTTGGCAACTGGTTCACTACGGTCACCAACCCTACACTCCCAGCCCAGCACTGGTCATGCATGTCCCGCTCCATCTTTTCCCACGCCCTAGGTCTCTGCAATCTTTTTCACCTCCATTCTCTGTTTCACTATCTTGCCTCTAATCTCTCTGCTGCAGTCTTGCAAGAGATCTGTTAATTCTCGGCATATAGGCTTGTATCCACTGAGTCAGTTTACATAGGGTATCAGCCAATGAGCAACTAAATCAGACGATATAAAGATCGCTGACTCTAATAAACTTGATAAACTTATATATGGAGCTATCGCCCCTTATTTCAACCTTTATTAATCTAAATTGCAGACTTATCTGCAGTTGCTCAACCAACCAAGAAAAGATCTCTTTTCCTTCCTCCATGTGACTCTTTATATCTCAGTTCCCCAAGCCGGATGCACCCTCAGCTTGGTAGTCTTCAATTCATCTTTCCTTTTCTAGAAACTCTCATTCATATCAAATCTCGGCATAAATCATCTCAATTTGCCGAATGGTCATCATTTTGATCAATTATAATTTGTATACCTTTTTCTGTAAATCTCTAGACTTGGCTTGATTCCCCATCCAATTTGTTGGTATGGGTAGTATCGTCCAGTCATATCAGCTTCCCAACATTTCCCCCCTTTGACTGGAAAATAGGCTCTTACTGTTTATATGCTTGGAGGAACTTTGTGTGGACTCAGTTGATAATCTGACCCCCAGCGGGTTCCTTAATAGTGCAGACATCCATGCAAGTCTTGATTATCTCTAACAGCCCAGCCCAGATGTTGGAGAGCTTGTTTTTCTGCCCAAATCCGTGCTGGTCGTGGAATAAAACGTGATCCTCCACAGCAAACAGCGGAAGTCCACTCCATCTCTTCTGATTGGCTGCCTGATCATGAATCTTCTTGGCCAATCTGGTGGAGTAGGCTTCCATTTGCAGCTTGATCAATGTATCCATAAGAGCCCTCAAATATCGCTGGGGATCCAAACCAGTGTCCTCTACACATGAATAAAGCAAGGCGGGCAGAGCTGGATGTCGACCATACAGCAGCTGAAATGGGCTCTTAGTAGTGGACGAATGGTAGCTGATATTATACATGAACACAGAGGTAGGTAGAAGGGAACTACATCCTGAGGGCCAATCCTTTTCTCAATTTGCGGAGTATGTTCACTATGGTTCCATTGACTCGCTCCTTCATACCATTTGATTCTGGATGATAGGGAGTGGTCAAAACCCCATGGATCACCATCAACTCGTTCAACTTTAGAAAAATATGTGAAGTGAAGTTGGTTTAGTTATCTGTCAGAATGAACTGTAAGCAGCCATGTCGCTGTATTACACACTCCATAATAAACTTGTCATAGGTAACTGCATCCAAGTTGCTAATAGCCCTGGCCTCCACCCATCGGGTCAAATGATCAATGGCAACGATTATATACTTGAATAAATTGGCGCTAGTTGGCAGAGATCCCTCTACATCAAAGGAAACGGTGTGTCAGGAGAACTGGGGTTTAACTAGCTGACATGGGCTTTCTTGTGGAAAGGTTTTCCTCTTGACACTGATGGCAACAACTAAGTATTTCCAATACGCCATAATGCATACTCTCCCATTAGTATCGGGGTCACAAAAACTCAAGCATATTCCACAATCCTCCATGGCCTACAGCCCGATGAGCATTCATAATAATTGTGGGACTAGCCAAAGGTTTAGGGGAGCTTAGCGTCAAATCTCCAATCCACTTATATATTTCATCCCCACGTAGGAAAGTATCCTACCTAAGTCAATCTAATACCTTAATCACCTGTGTTATCTCATCATGGTATTTGTTTGCCACCATCTTTTCGTACATTATGTTGGCTAAATCTGCTGTGATAGTGACTTTTGGCAGCTGAGAAAGACAACCCACTTTTGACTTTTGTTCCCATCCAATGTAAATTCTTAAATTCATATGCTTGAAGCTTCAGAACCCCACATGTGAGTCACCCTTCTAGTTCACGCAGATTCTGTAACCAACGCAATGAATCATGGTCTGTTACTACTTGGAATCGTACCCCATGCAGATATACCTGGAACTGTTTGTAAGTGTAGATCACTGCTAAACATTCTCGCTCAGTAATAGTGTAGTTTCTTTTGTGACAGTTAAAGCTTCAACTACAGAATGCAACAGGATGCTCCATGCCGTCATCATCCTTTTGGGATAATACTACCCCTATAGTGGTGAGGATGCATCCATTTGTGCTATGAACTGTTTGTCAAACTTGGGATATTGCAAGTTGGGTGCGCTTGCTATCGCAGTTCACAACACGTTGAAAGCGTTCTGGCATCATTCCATCCAATCAAAGGAAGCGTTTTCTTTAGCAACTCGAAAAGCAGGGCCCTAATGCAGCTGAAATTGGGAATGAACCGTCAGTAATGCCCAACCATCCCCAAAAACACCTGAATGTCCTGCTTATTCCCTGGGTGAGTTATCTTTCTTATCACTTCCACTTTAGCTGGCTGCAGTTTAAGCCCACTTGAATCCATGATGAACCCAAGGTATTCTTATTGTTCTTTAAATAAATGGCACTTCTGAGGCTTAATTTTTATATTAGCAGTAGCGAGGCATTGAAACACTTGTTCCAAGTGGGCCAGAAGCTCTATAAATGTCCGTGAGAACACATTGATGTCTTCATGATAAACTAGTATGTAGGACAGCTTTAAATTACCTAAAATCGTATCCATGGCACGCTGGAACATAGCCAGGGCATTGAAAAACCCTTTTGGCATGCGAGTGTAAGTCCTGGGGAACGTCCTCTGGGTGTTGACTGGGCCAATTTCCCATTTTCAAATAAGAAGGCACTAAAGATTATGGCTGTACCCCTCATTACTCAGGGCGATCTCGCTCATGTAGTAGATGAGCGCTGGGTAACAGCTCTCCTACTTCAGATCCCGTTTCCAGTACCCACACTGACCTTGGCAGAACTGTTATGATAAATCGGTGAATCTGCGCTGAGATCGCCAAAATAAAATTGATTGTAACCAATTCAAGCGGCAATCCACCTAATGCTCATATTTTAAATGGTCAAAAAGGTATGAAGACCAATATATCAGCCAGAATGCCTAATGGTTGCGATTCAATTAACATGACAATCAGAAAAATCTCTCCCCTCCCAAATCTGTCAGGCATCACCCCCAATGGGCAGCTACCTGCTGATAAATCTGGTGTTGCACCTGATGCAATGTCATTGACTGAAAAAACAGCCCATCAACTGAGAATGGGTGGGTTGAGTATCCCAAAGCCATTCCCAACCAAATGGGTCCACCCCTATGTGGGGTGGCCTTGGGGGATTCCTGCCGCTCATAGGGCTAAACGCCATCACGTCAACTATCAGAAATGTAGTTGAGCTTTGGTTCAAGTGTTTGAGGTCAAACTGACAGGGACTCGGCCCACTACCAAATTTTGCAATGATGGTTCCCAAGGAACTAACCCACCCATTCCCAAATAATTCTCCAGTTAGGTCAAATTTGAGGGACTTAATCCCAGCTTTGTTTTCCCCCAAATTGACTACTATTTAAGCAGTTGCATCGCACTGAGAAAATTGTTGGTCAATTTTTCTTTCCTAAATTTCCATTAAAGATTCTTCCTAAAAATTAGTTTTTACATATTAAAAATTAAGCCACCTTATCCGCTGACATTCTCGTACCCCTCAGGGTTAATGGCCGTGCACATATGATACTTTATTTTGTGCCTATATGAAATTCTGGCTCACCAGGAAGATATTAGTGGAACTCCTTTCTGGTTCTATATTTGTCATATCAGCAGCAGTGCCTCAGGCATTCTGGTTTGCTGTTTGGATGCTCTGGCATCTGGGCTGGCAGGCCAGTCAAATTCTTACTTGCTATCCGCCTGACAGTGAGTCACTGAAATAACCCTCTCAAAGTGATTATAATGCATTTCTCCCGTTCTGCTGATGGCAATTCAAACTTCCAGCACCCTGAGATCAGATCCATGGCGGAAAAATAATTCTCACCACCCATATGGTCTAAAACATCATTAATCCTTAGAAGAGGGTATGAATTCTATTTCATTACATTTTTGAGTTTATGAAAGTCAGTCACTACTCAAGTTGAGCCATCTTTTTTCTTTTTTTTAGTACTAGATGGTTTACAATTTTACGCTCATAATTGGAATGACAAAGGAAAATTTACTTGCCAGCGCTTTGTTTTTAAGTGAGAGAAGTCAAAGGTGGTTGAGCCATCTTTTTCTTCACAATGAGCACTGGTGATGCCTACGGACTGTTTGATGGCTCTAACATCACTTGCACTATAAGTTTATCCAAATCATCAGAAACAACCTCCTCCACTGCTTTAGAATGTCTAATAGGACGCGATCGAATGGGAGGGTGATCCACGGTATCTATCTGATGTACCACCCCTTGAGTGCACCCCAAATCGTAATCGTCATGTGCAAAAATATCCGGATACTTTTTCATTATATGTCATAGCCTTTTATTGCTATTCTTCCAATGATACCATGAGTGCTTCCCATAGAACCATGGTCATTACGATGAATGATGAACTTGCCAGTAGTCTGAGATCCTCTTATGAGCTGAATTCATGAATATGACGAACTTCCTCTATAGGGACTAAGTGTAGGTAAGCCACCACTTGCTGCCGCCGGATAGTTATTGCATTCTTCTGTAAGTTTGCTAGCACCACTTTTACCTCCCCATTCCAAGGTAGCAGTAGCCCTGGAGCCACATTTGGTTCAAGCCGCAAGTGCTGGTGAGGCGCCATAAACTTCTTCATAAAGCCCTATAGGGACATCGATTTCAAGTACAGTCCCTACTATGCACTGAAGTCCAGATGGTAGGCTCAAAGCGTTCGTTGCCCAAAGCGGGATCCCTTTGTACTCATATATCTGGTTGGGGAGGGTCCTGGTCCACCGACTCAAACATTAATAATGAACAGGAATCACTCCATCGCTGTACACTAGATTGATTTGACTAGAACGGAATGGATCCATTGGGATTCCACAAGAGAGTAAAATATACAGGGATCTGTTGTCCCAAAATATTAAGAGTTTCCTTGCCATATTTTACAACACCAAATTTCCTCATAAATACCACGCCTATTAGCATGTCATAGTTTTTGTTTGGCAGAACCACCGCTGGAGCGGAAGCCTGGAATGACCCAAATTATAAAGGCAACGCGCTATATGCTCCTTAAGACACAGTGCTATGTGTCCCCGTGGTCCCATATACTACTCGATGGTCACATTTGGTTTCAACAGAAGTTTATCCACCAGCCAGGTAGAGACTATGTTCATAGGGGCTCCCATGTTTATGATAGCGCAAATTTTTATGTTTTGAACGAAAATGTCGCAGTAAGTACATTACAAGTAAGAATATCATCAGTGTTTATTACTTGTACATCCAAGGGCTTTGTGTTACTTAAGAAGGAGGAAATGCCCTTGCTGACATGAGGATAACCACTAGTGATTTTCTCCACTGGAATTGTTACATTAACCCCTACTAAAGAGGTGACGTTTTTTGAGGGATCCACGTTACTGGTGCCGGTCTGCTCCAGGATCTGCCACGCATATGCTTCTGCACATCTTGGCGGAACTTGGGGCTATGGGGTAAACTTTTGCTCTTGGAAGCAGAAGCAGGGGTATCCAATGAAAGCTACTGGTATAAAAAAATCATCCAATTGAGGTTCAATTCTACCTGAAAATACATTTGGGAATTGTTAGGGACAAGTGAATTGATCTCAGCAGAGATAGAGCATCCCATCTCTACTCTGCTTGAGCTTTTCCCTGCTTGACTTTTGCAAATGGCATTAAATACACTTGTGGTTTTCTAGGGCAATTTCCCGCATAATTCCCTCTTCATCCGCACTAGAAGCAAGTGTTCATAAAAGGTTTACATATATAGCTTGTGGTGGAAGGACCAGGTCAGAAGTTGCCAGTATGGTTTTAAGGTCGTAGATGCACTGGTGGAGCATACATGGGCTAAAAGGGTTCCACTGACTAGTATGAGGAACAAATACATTCCAGAGGCTGATAACCCAGTTGCTTCGGCCCATATCCTGAAGAGGTTGGAGAAGAGACAGCAGAGATTTTCGGGCTATGTTGAGGGGCGCTGATTGTGGTGGAGAGTCGATGTAAGGAGTTTATGATTCAAATAAGTTTGATATGTCCATCTAACACGTGATACATAGCGTTATATAGTTCCTGATATGGTTTGACAGCTGCCGTCATCACTATACCAACATCCTTGGCGGATAAGATGTTAGCTCCAAGTAGTACATGGGCTTCCACTGAGAAACGTTCAGCAATTTCTTAAAGGTTCTCATTTTGATGAAACTGTATAGTCATAAAGTTGGCTTCCATTGGGCCATCTTGGTAGCGCCCCAAACAGCTAGAGAACAATCATTTTAACTTCTTTGTAGGGTACTGAGTTCTTTAGAAGATAGCAGGTAACTTGATCAGCGCTTTCCACATCTAGAGCAGATAGCAACAGTTTTGCTTTCTATTGATCAGAAGCCCCTTCCACAGCGAATTCAAAACACTCAAAGTAACCTTTATATATTCCCGTCATGACTTTTTTTAGTACTAGATGGTCCCAACCCATTCCCATCATGACTTAAAGGAGGTAATTTTTTGATTTGAACAGATTAACCTTGCTCCAGGTTCCTGCCGCAAGGAGCAGGAAAATTGGTTTTGGAGCGACTATGGGAACCATCCCTTTGTGCATTATCATACAGCTGGCCAGATGGACTCAAATCCATTATAAAGGTCTTGGAAGAAGTGGTGTTGCCTGGGGGTCCATTATACTTCCCAAGGGATATTCATTTGCTGATCCATAGTTCTTCCTCCGAATCACCACTAACTGCCCCATTTTTCCCTGGCTTTGACATGCCCCATGAACTGTTCATTGATCAACTGCACTGCTTTAACCAAATAGCATTTACACTATCCATCCTGAAATTCCTGTTGCAGCATTTCATAATGATGTTGCAAACCTGTGGAATTCCCTTCAACGTTCAGTTTTTGTTCCATGGCTTGTAATCACGAGAGAACCTCTTCTCATATTCTACAGGAAGTTTTGCTGCCAGCTAGCATTATCTGCTTGTTGAATGGCATTGTTTTTTTGGTTAGCGATGGAGGCTTGTTCCTGTACCAATTCCTTGTTGGCCCATCAAAGGGTATCAAGGTGCCCTTGCATGTCCGCATACTCTCTTGTCTCACTAATGGAAGATGGAAGACTCGTTGGCGCTCATCTTGACTAACAACTTCCAGTTATGTAACCTGACAAATAAGCTGGAGATATTTAGGAGATGTTGACTAAAGGATAAGCGCATTATCTGACGTTTGCTATGTACTATATTCGATGCAAAGTTGGGTTAATTCAGTCAATTAAGAGCTGACTTGGTACACCACTTGCCATTCCATCAGGGTCATTTTTTCCTTGAGCTGTGCAATCATGGCTTCAAGAGCTTCCACCCATTCAGCTAGCTCTGTCATAAAGCGCTCAGTATTTTTCCCCAACGTTGTTACATCCTGAATCAACTCCACCAATAGGCCATGCTGATCCAGCAGTTCTCTTATTACTCGAGATAATTCTAAATTTAACTGTGGTACCAGAATGTCCAATCAACAGCGGATGTCCCCAACACAATGAACCATCTGTGACAGCGCCCTTGTATTTCCAAAAACGAACAATCGAGGCAGTCAAGCAGGAGGCAAGTGTCATGCTGCTGTGCTCGTGTGAACACAATACATCTCCAATTTCAATATTATGGAGAGCCAGCACATGCAGTAGCAGGTGAATCAAAGATTGCACATAAGCGACTAGATACTCCTTGACTCTGTGGGTACCAGGACGGTGAGCCAACCCCATTAAAAAAACATTCAGATAAGACATGTACAGAGCAAGACAATTTTCTTGGTCGCATTGGTTCTAGAATAAGCTCAGGGCGTTTTCCCCAGTCTCACCTTTGCATAGTTGATATCTGCACAAAAGCTACTCAATAATACTCCTCAGGTGTTGGGGAGTCACATTTGTGGATGGTCCTTGTTGGTTTGTCATCAGCTCAGGGCAATTTTCCAATTGCATATTGATCATAGCTTCATCATCCCCGGTTCAGTCACAGTAAATAATGTTGGTTCCTGGTTAGGTGCCTCCCAGGCTTCTTCAACATACTGTGCCCAGAATCTAATCAAATTATGTCAGAACAAATGAGGACTCATCATAGTATTTTATTGCTGAAAAGCTACAGTCGCCTAGTGGCCCCCTGTAGTGAGCAACACTGTTAATTCTCAGCGTATAGGCGTGTATCCGCCAAGACGGTCTACACAGGGTACTAGCCACTGAGCAACTAAATCTGACGATATGAAGATCACTGACTCTAATAAACTTTATAACTTATATATGGAGCTATCACCCCTTATTTTCGACCTTTATTAATATAAATCGCAGACTTATCTACAATTGCTCAATCAACCAAGAAAAAAATCACTTTTCAATCCTCCACGTGACTTTTTTATCTCAGTTCCCCAATCCAGATGCACCCTCAGCTTGGTAGTTTTTAATTAATCATTCCTTTTTTAGAAACTCTTGTTCATATTAAATCTCAGCATAAATCATCTCAATTAGCTGAATGGTCATCATTTTAATCAATTATTTTTCGTATATCTTTTTCTGTAAATCTTGAGACTCATCTTGATTCCCCCTCCAATCCGTTGGCATGGGTAGCATATCATCCAATCATATTAAAATCCTGAAATAATGCAGGCCCTCTTCAAATGCATTCTCCTCATGCAGAGCGCTGAGTGGAGAATCAGCATCAGTGGACACACCACCCAGAGGGGTCTCCATATTTCTTGTTTCAAACAAGAGTCTGCGGGCAAGTTGTTCTAAACAACCTGGTACCCCAATGTACCCACCTCATTGCCTGTGTGAACTATCTTAACAAGCTTGACATCCCATACTCTTTGGAGACTCAGAAGGACATTTTGCAGTACACTCAACATCCTCTTTTACAGCCCCAGATTTGCGCCCATGTGGGGAGATTCTTGAGAAAGGTATACCGCAAGGCTGAGCAGTCCAATGCATCTCAATCTTCATGCTTTGTATGCTGTTAATACATGTCATTAGTTCATTGCTTGGAAGATTGCTTGCCATCACAGGCGATTTGGTGGGATTTTATGAGCCTCTTTTGCCAGAAACGTGAGAAGGCTTTCTGCCTGTCCAAAAACATCTTTGCCTTTTCCATGACCTCCTCTATCCATACTTTGCTTTGGATCTTGATTGTTGCAATAGCGCTATGGACGATCCACACTATTGTCTATGATGCACTGTCTGGTACTACCCTAAACCTCCTTGAAGCAGTGCGTCACTTTCACTCTCACCTCACAGATCACTTTCAATCTTGGTTGTTTGGCCAACTGTCATCCCACCAAAGCCAGTTAGTGTCATCTTTATTCCCCATCTGGTTCCTCTTATTGGGTCTTTTGCTTCATTTTTGTGCAGTTTTGGCCCGGGACTTTCCTTCTTTATTCCACTGGCAGTATTACTGGCAACAGGAGGTAGCCTCAGCTCCTCTGTGGTGCCCCTCTTTTTCTTGGTATTTAGTAGTTGGAGCTTATTGGAAGTGTCTGTCCCATGGATAGTCTTTCCTGAAAAAATTTAAAATTTTATTTTATTTTGCAATCTCAATTGTAGGCCTTTAGTTTCAGCTATCAGTCTAATTATTATTGAACATCCCTTTGGAACTAAAAAACATGTTTCAAACCCCAAAGCCTTGCCCCTCACCCAAATCTCAGACCTAGGTAGCACCCTGGAAGAGGGATGTATGGCTCACCCCTTCCAGTTTGCCCCATATCTTTCCCTAATTTACCCTTCAGCCCAAACCCATTCACATGATAAAATCTGCAAGATTTTTATTAAACCAACCAATTTTGTATAGATTTTAGAAATCACAAGAAGCTCTCCACCATGGTTCTCATTGACTGTCCCCAAAAAGAGTTTCTACAAGAAGTCAAACTGAGCAGGGACAATTTATCTAGTAAGCCAAAAACTAAAAATTCGAAACAAAAAAGTTGAAAATGGGTTCAAACCTGACACTCTATTTTTCTTGAGAAGCGGGATTCAGAAAATCAGAATTCATTGAAAAGCCAAGAATGGCTTTAATCCATCAGCTGATACTATTATGGGTAAATTGGAGATCAAGACTGTTAATTGTAGAACTATAGTTAGAAAATATTCCACACCATCATAGTTCACCTTAGTAGCCTCCCTTCCCCAATCCAAGCTTAAACCCAGCATCCTACCTTAGGTAGGGTGTTGGGTTATTGTTACTAAGATTTACAATAAAACTATATTCACAAAAGTTCTTATTTTTACTATGTTTTATCACATTTTATATTGGATACATGGGTTTGGCCTTTAATAGTAGAAACCACACAAAGTTCACGTTTAATGGCTTTATTAATGAAGGAACCCTTAGGCTATAGTAAAAATCAATCTGTTGGAAGCTGCAACACCCCAATGACAGGGAATCCTCTCCAAATTCCCACACTTGAATTTTGATGGGGCACAGCTGAGTATTCTTTCTCTACTTTTTGGCTGCTGAAGCAGCAGAATTCAGAGGTCACTTTTGTCTTGTCTTTGTCATCCTAACACTGATTCTGGAAGATTAATTACTATCTACTATTAACTAAATGACCTTTTACCCAAACCATCTCTTCTTATGGCAGTTAAGTTTCCCTTATGGCAAAATCTGGGACTATTCGCCTCAAATGTTAAGAACTTGCTTGATTAATAAATCCCGGAAGTTAACTGGCAGGTTTGATATGTGCACAATCCACTTTGCTTGATAAATATATATGAGTGATAGTAGTGTGTTAACTTTTATCTATAGTAGATTAAGCTAAACCAGATGTGGTCCAACTCTAAACTTTAAATTCCACGAAAATACTGATTTGAAAATTAGGGACTTCTTTCTTATCTGGCTGAACTTAATCCACTCTCAGATTCAGAGGTTATGTTCCTAGTTTTCTTCATGTTAAGTCAGTGGAGATCTACGTCAAGATCTGCGTCTTCTCTAGATATATCTGATCCTTACTCTTAAAACACTCAAGATTCCATGATTTAATGTATACTACAGCAATAACTAACTGAAGATGAATAGAACTTGATATTGAATTAGATTTAGTGTATGATCTTATCTTATTAATAAAGTTACTAGGGAGTTTATAGGTAGAATTTGGCGCCTAAAACCTCAGTTGGCACCTCGGCCATAAAACAACAGCTATTACCATTGAATTACCTAGGACGTCTCTACCAGAGATGGTCTTCTTCATTGGGTTAGGGATTCCTCCGTTGGACATCTCAGAGACCCAAAACTTAAAGAGCCAGAAAACGTGTCCTAATGTTCCCACTCAATCACAGCAAACCAGCCACATTTGGCTAGCAACTGTTTAGGTAATAGGACTCTTTACCCATTATAGCAGGTCACAAATAAACTGATTGATATATTAGTTTCAGGCATAATCACTTACCTCACAACTGCTAAGTAAATTACTAATCAATCAGTGGTGAAACCTGACCAATCCCAATTGGTACACCTAATAGTTAATTAGCAAACAACTATCAGAAGTTCCAATTTTGTTGCTAACTTTGGACAAAAAGATTTAAGCATTTGCACGGATGAATCCCCATGGATCTAACCCTGGAGAATACACAAAGATCCTTGGACATTATTTAGAAATTGAGATTAACCAATATCTGATTCATTTACTAATGAAAATTAACCCCTGTGAACCAGCAGATAACCTAGGAAGCTGGAAAGGTGAGCAAAAATCCCGACAAATCTCTCCTCTTGCCTAAATTTCCACTAAGAACAAGATTGGGACAAGAGAATGTCGGCTCAGAACAGGTCAAATATTTCTTAGTCTCCAGCGGAGCACAGCTGATCTGCACTCAATGCTGCTCAGGACAACCTTCAGAATGTGGTTTTCTTCCTTTTCTTTCTCGCTACCACCTCCTCAGAGCACGGTCCTCACAAGCCACTACCATGATGGTCTATTTAATTTACTCGTGATTATGCTAGTCTCAGTAGCTGGTTTTCCCCCCAGTAAGTGCATATGACATGTTGTCATATTCCGGATTGGTTTGGCGTCCTTGATTTCCTGCTCTCCCTCCTCATCCTTGACAGGAGGTCACCACCTTGATTTCTTTCTAATGGCATATAAGAATTATTAAACATATTTGCTTTTTTAATTTTTTTTCTTAATGACTTTTTTTGCTCATTTCACTCTTGTGATTCTTTTCTCTTTGAAGAGCTTATTTCACAAAACAGAAATTAATTGTGCCAAACTTAGAATAAAATAGAGCTGAATATACACCAAATTGGTTAACATCAACCTTTATAAAAAGTAAACTTCCATTCTCATCCACTCATATATCAAATTTTAATTCTTTGCGTAGCAAATTCTTGACAATATTTGTGTTGCTTCCCTCCACAATCCAAAGTATCATATTTGGCAAGTACCAACATCTCAAATTTCTTCCTCTCATCGTGTTTTCTCAGGATGCAGCCTCTGCTCAACAAACTTGGCTTTGAGTAGGTCTAGCCCTTGCTAGCGTTCATTCTCAAATAGATTCCAACGACTTATTTCTTCCTATTGCTATACATCATCCTTCCCTCAAGAGGCGACATTGGCAGAATCATCCAAAAATTGAGAAACCATAAAAAGAGTATAGTAAACAACTTTTTTTTGTTTTTTAAATTTCTTTCATATTTGTCAGACAAATGGTTATTGTATATTTTGGGAAAGGCCATTCAGGGGACCTACAATTCTGATATTGTGAAGATAAAATAATAATTAGCTTTGACTTTAAAGATACCCCAGAGGTTTCATAGTCCCTCTTGTTGTCTCCAGGACCACCAAGTTTAGGACGATAGGGGGTTTGTGCTGTCTTATTCTTGGATGCATTATAAGTGAAGGAATGGGTCAATATTTAGGTACCATATGGGGAACTATGAATTGATTGTCATTCTGTTGCATGGGGTCATGTTTCCAAACAGCCATGCATGAAAATGTTCCAATATATATGGTAGTGAAAATGAATGCTGGCATCTAGTACTAAAAAAAAGAAAATGAATGATGGCTTCTTGTAAGATAGACGTTTCTCCTGTAAATGATTCCAGTACAATAGTATGGATTGTCCCTAGAGCTATTGCTACTATGAATGCCCGTAGAGATGGATATATTGGTGACTCCATTTTGAGAGCGAACACGTTACTAGCCAAACTAAATTATTGTCCATTGTCTTGACAGAATATGCACATGGCCTCTTTCCAGATAGCTACCAATGTTGGACATTGTTCTAGACGGTGTAATAAGCTTACATATTGGCCACATATTGTGCATGAAGAGTATGCAACGTTCTTTCGTTCTGCTGAGTGATATACTCTCCTCATGCATCTCCATACATGTGCCCATATCCTGGGTTGTAGTAGTGAGTAATGTTTGTATCTCCAGATCATTCTTTGAGTCTCCAGGCTGTATGGTATATCCATATGATCCAGTTAATCAATCCTGGCAATGGTAGTTGAATTTCAGTTTATTATGTTATCTGTAACTATTTGGCCATTAACTTCCTGTCTGTGAGTTAGCCTTGGGCATCCTCAGTGACTGGTCTGGCCATATATGTGGATCTTCCACTCTGCTCTTCTTATGACTAGAAGTATTAGTTTAAAGTGTACAGGAGTGCATGTGGTCCTGCAGCTATTGGGTGAGACGCCAGATAATTAATCAATGTGTTTAAATGATCTGGGTTTCTTAATCAGAGTGCTCGTGTAAATTTAGATCTTGCTGCTCTAGCCCAATGTAAATCTGGAAGGTCTAGACTAGTCACCTGAGCTATTCAAGAACCTAGTATATGGGCCGCTTGCTCTACATAGTTAGTTAGCCCCATACCGACATTCCTAGGTCCAATAGGGTTTTAGTGCGCATATAGGCATTATGGTTGGATTAAAGCCATCCTTGTAATAAGGCATATAGTATTACGGAAGGACAGTTAGAAAGCAATTGCATGGGCCATAAACCATATGATTGATAATATCATGAAGTTGGCTATCATAAAACGTTCTGTTAGACATTTATGATGTCCATGAAAGGAGGTAATGCATTTTTTTATCAAGAAGTTGATTTTCCATCATGTTGTTGGCGTAACCTCATGCTTCTAACCATATTCCTAAGTGGCAGACAGGTCCAGCTTCTGGCTTTATAGTGAAGAGAAGTTCCAGTGGGGTAATTGCTGATCTTACCCTCCTCTATCTGTGAGGATCCTTGATGTTATATTGGTCTGTTGACACAGGGTAAATGGCTTCCAAGGGGCTTAATATTTACTCAGGAGTATAATTTCCGTTTTTCCAGTGATAAGCGATGTGTTGCTTATGGATGAGTATTCTTGGATTATTATCTCAATTCTGAGGACATCCTGGTTGTTGGATATACCCACCACGCAGTCATCAATGAAAGCCATCATTTCGACTTGTATTTTGCCATAGACATTGATTCATTTGAGAAGGGCATTTGTATTCCGGATTAGGGGATAAAGAATAAAATTGCATAGTAGAAGGCTTAGAGGGTCCCCTTGTTTTAGTCCTCTCTGTGAAAAAAACTAAGTTAGTTATAAGACCTGCTCCACGCAAAGACATGGTGGCTGACTCTGTGAACAACATCACTCAGTATATAAACTTATTTGGGAGTTTGAATTTTTGAAGGCAGGCCCTGAGATAGGTCCGTTTATTATGTAATATGCCTTCTGTTGATCTAAAAATACAAGTGCTCCAGATGCTTTATAGTGGTTGACATTTGAAACTGTGTGAATATTGTCCCATATGGATCTTCTTAGGATAGATCCATATTGTGATGAGAATATCGCATTAGTTGCAAACATCCCCTAATCATTTGGCCATAATTTTTGTGAATATTTTAGTATCAGTATTGGTTAGGGAATTTGGGCGCCAATTGGGTAGGTTTAGTCCATCTCCTTTTTTATAAGGTGTCAGTGTATGCTTCCTTGCCTCCAGGTAGAATGCATGTTTCAATATTGAAATTGTTCATGGAAGCATAAAGAATATTATAGATATTAGTAAATTATCTTATATAAAATTCATAGGGAATACCATCAGGTTTAGGGCATTTTCCTCATGGTGCAACGTGCACTGCTTCCCATAATTCCTCACGAACTATTAGTTTATTTAAATTGTTGGTTTAAATTAGGGTGTCAATATGTGCGTTTATAAGTAATTTTTTTGATTTTTGGTGGTTCACCCAGTGCGGATTTATATAAATGTGTATAAAACCTGTTTACCTTGGTTATGGTTTCTTTGGGTGTTTCCACTATGAATTTATCCAGTTGTCAGGCCCGTGAGCAGGGTATCATGTTTTTTAGGTATAAAATCAACGGAAAAAATAGCTCAAACAAGTTTCTCCATCTTTTAGGTTTTTTGCTCTATATTAAACCCCAACTAAGTTTTGGTGTTCAGGTATCAAGGTGTATAACCGTGCAGAAACTTATGCCTATTTTCATCCCCATCCAGGGCTATATCCTGTGCTTGGGACATTGTTTTCCAGGTGAGTGATTTCTGCCAAGGTGTGTTTGAAGATGGCTGAAGCTACCCTGTATCTTCTTGATGCTGTGTGTTTAATAAGTTTTGTTGTTGATTTTTTATATTTCCCCAGGTGATTAATAGTCTAAACAGAAAGGTGTTTAAAAGTCCTGTGTTAAGGACATTTTCTCCACCCAGTTTTGATTTAAAGTCAGCTAAATTTTCTGGGTGTAGTCTGCAGAACTTGGGTGCTTATATAGTTTTTTCCGCTGGTGTGAAGGACGCCAAAACTAGCCGATGGTCAGAGAATCCAATCTTTGTAGTTTTTAAATTTATAAATTTGTTTTCAAAAACTAATACCATGAGTATTAGGTCTATGTGCAAACATAGAAATAAGTACATAGTTATGCACATGTGGGCGTGGCATGTTCTGTAGGAGGGGTAACCTTTTAGGTAATGGATCATATAGTCCCAGGGTGGCCTTTAACATGCAAAGTTCCACTTGCCCTTATGATGCCTCTGTTGTGAGTAACCATCAGTTCATGCCTGGGTTAATTTAGAAATTCATGTCTCCTATGACAGAAGTGTATATTGTAAGCTGAAGTTGTTAGGGCTGATAAAAACTCTCAACAGTCCGTTGCACAGGTTAATGCACACACATTGGCTATTGTGAGAACCTCTTTGTGCCATTAGAAGGTTATGGCGAGTACAAAGCCATCCAAAAACAAACTTTTACTACTATTAAATTTTGGCTTGCACGTACTATCAACCCACAGTGTTACATCCACAATGATATTGTTGGAAGGAGCATGTTTTCCCACGTCTCCTCCTTTCTCTGTGGACAGTGGGTTTCCTGCACCGCCATGATATCCACAGGTGGGTAACAGGAGACACAACTTCTTGGCCCAGGACGTTAAGGCCTTAGTCCCACTATGTCCAGCATCCCTATCTCTACTGAGATGCCAGATGCGCCTCAGGAGCAATTAGAAGGGCCCCCAGCCCTACTCCTTGCCCTCATTACTCACCATTGCATCATTGCTGCTGGTAGCATAATAAATAAGTAGGTGTTGGGGTGTATTCTGCCCCTTTTGTTACCTCTTCTTTTGCTCCTCTCCTGCCTTTATTAGGTTTTAATTTCACTGCTGTGCACTTTTGTGCTCTTATTGGCCAAATTTTTAAAATGCGCATTCCATTGTTGAATTTTGCACTCAATTGGGTTGTACTCCGCAATTTCAGGTGGTGTGTCAAACCACAGTTTTGCCACATTTGCTTCCAAAAGGGTTCCACCAATTCCATTTTGTTTCATTGGTTGTTTGGTTTCAGTAGGATTTAATTGGCTCATTGTTTTAAGTTCATCCATGTCTTCCTGGATCTGTTCAAGCAGGATAAATGATTCTGCTGAAGCCTTTGCCTTGGCCGTGGCCAACTTGCAAGCTTGTTTAGCCATTTTTTATTCTTTTGGGGAAATTGGGTTGATTATTTATATTATCCAAATTCTCCCCAGTTTAATTCTTTTGTGGTATCTGTGATTTTGGCGTACTATGAGTCATCTTCGCCCATTTCTTCCTCACAGAATTCCATTTCTCTTAGTCTTCTTTTTATGGGACAAGCATGAATCTTGTTCCCAAAGGCTTGGAAGTGGTTGCATATGGGGGGCGCTCTCCTTTTGCGCAGAATACTTGGGATTTTTTGTCAATAATAAAGGATGCAATGTGGGGGATTTATATAATATCCTTCACTATCTCCTGGTTTGGGTAAATGATTGCAATTGCCTTCCAAGTTTTAAGGGTCAGCATCAGCTGGAATCTTTGTATTTCATTTTTTTATTTCTCCATAGGATTACAAGCCTTCCCAGAGATGTTGTTCAACTACTGTGCGCACCAGTGTAGTCAGAAGGTAGTCAAAAAGTATGAAAATATCTTTGGACTCTGTCCAAAATGTGTGTTTGGTCGATACCAAATGTTGACCATCAGTAAGGTTGATCACTACTCTGGCCTTCGCTTCTTCTTTCGCTTCTTCCGCTGTTTTGAGCCCAATATCCACCCAACCATGGCGGATAGTATGGGTTATCAAGTACACCACGTGTAGGAATAATTTGTGTTGGCTTCCCTGAATTTTTCACACATTGCCGGTGTCTCTGTGCCCAATATTATGTTTCCTGTGTTCAACCAATGATAGTAGTTGTGAGTGGGTACTCTCATGTAACTATATTGCTTTACTAAAAAAATCCACAAAACCCGCAGGGTGCACTTACTCAGTTTTTTGTTTTTAGAAATATCTACATTTATTCTTTTGCGCTTGGTTCCTTTGAGCGGTTCAGATCCAGGTCTTCTACCCTTTACCACATTCACCCAATTCTGTACTTGTTTATTAATTGTGCTCATCTCATCTGGTCTTGATTATCAAGTTGTTATGTTTGAATCAAATCGATCTCTAAAAAATAGTAATCAGAATGAAAATATGACAAATGGTTGTTCAACTAGTAAGTAAAGATAGTTTGGAGGATGATAGCTCTTATTTTCAATCTAGTAAAGGCCTATCCGATTCTTGGTGGAATCTTGACTCTAAGAGTAATTCAATTACTCCCACTTCTCAGCCAAATAGGCTTACATTTAGTATCAGAGTTATGCCAAATCAGTGGCTAAGTCAGGGGAGCCATTATAAATTTATCCAAATCCATTATCAAAATTTACTTCTTACTTTGTTATGGAGATTGCCTCTTTTATAGTCCTAGGGGGGGTCCCAACAGGTGCAACTTTTTCCTAAGTGATTGGATAGAATATATCAAATCTTTACCTCACAGCCTTGTCATACCTACTCTTGACCCTCCATTGGCCGTTCCATTAAAGCAAGGCGAGTTTTGAGAGCTCAATTAGGTTGAACACCCATATTTCTTAAATAGGCTCTGTTAAAATTTGGCAGATTAGGTTGATTGTTCCGAGATGGTTGCACAGGATAGAAACCACTGAGCAATGGATGAGCAATATGAGGATCACTGGCCAACATTAATAGTATTAAAGTATTTGATATTGAGCTATTGCCCTGAGGATACCAAATTTATTAAATACTTTTAACGGCTCTTTCCATTACTCTTCCTAATCTTTCTTTCTTAATAAGAACAACCTCCTTCTCACTCTCTCGCACTCAATCTCAACCTCAGTATTCCTCAGCAAATTCAACGTGCTCGCTTAGTGATGCCTTATTTGCTATGATTAAAGGTTTCATTTGAACATTGAGTCTTTAGAAGAATTCCCTCAATTTTCTGAAACATAATTACTTCGCTTGCTTCACTTTTCCTTGACATAATCTATTGCTCAATATCAATGCTTACTTCAACTCTAAATTAGGATCCACTGGAACTATAGATTATTGTCCAGTCATATCAGAATCTCGACATTACCCCCCTAGACTAGATGATAAGCTCCTATTGCTTGTATGGCAGAAGGAACTTTATGTGTAATCAGTTGATAATCTGACCATCATGGATTCCTTAATGGTGTTGTTGTCAACACCAGTCTTCTCAATTATCTCAAATTGTCTAATCCTTATAATGGCAAGATTGTTTCTTCTTCCAAACCCATTTGGTCGTGGAACAGGACAAAATCTCCTACCCCAAACTGGGAAAGGCTGCTGCATATACCTTGGTTGGCCGCCTTATCCCAATTATTTGGCTAGACTAGTGGGATATGCTTCAGTTTGGATTTAATCAAGGTGTTTTTTAAGGAAGATAAGTAGCATTGGGGCTCAGATACGCTGGTATCCTCCACACAGTAATAAAGTAATTTTGGCAACGATAGATGTCTTCCATAAAGTAATTGGAAAGGGCTCTTGCCAGTTGCTAAGTGGTAGCTAATATTGTATGCAAAGACATAGGTAGATAAAAGGTTTCTTTTATTGAAGGTAAATCATTTACAAGCTTGTGTAGAATATTTATTAAGGTTCCGTTGACCCGTTCTATCATTTCATTAGATTCAGGGTTTTAGGGTGTAGTCAAAACCCCGCGGATTGCCATTAGTTCATTCAATTTTGGCAAGATATTCAATGTGAAATTGGTTCCATTGTCCGTTAGGATAAATTGCGGACAGCCATGTTGCTATATTACACATTTAATAATAAACTTAGCAGTGGTAACAGCCCCTAAATCATTGATTGCCCTTGCTTCTACTCATATTGTCAAATGGTTAATGGCTACTATTATATTTGGAGAAGTTTGCGCCAGTTGGCAGAGGACCCACCACATCCAAAGAAACTGTATGCCATGCAAAATGAGGCTTAACCAGCTGGTAGGCGGTCTTCCAGTGGAATGGTTTCTCCACTTGGCACTGATGACAACAGCTATCAACCTTGAGCACATCATAATGCATACTCTCCCAATAGTAATGGGGTCGCAAGAGCTCCAACATATTTTGCAACTTTCCATGACCTATTGCTCTATGAGCATCCATAATAATTGTGGGCCTAGCTGAAGGTTTCAGGAAATTCAGCGTCAAGTTGCTGATCTGCTTATACAGTTTGTCATCGCACACAAAGGTATCCCGTTGAAGGCCATCCAGCACTTTGATCACCTGTGGCGGCTCATATTGATATTTTCCCATAATCATATTTTTGTACATTTTGTCTGCTAAATTCGCCATAATGGCGACTGTTGGTAATCAGGAAAGAGAATCTGAATTTTGATGTTTTAATCCTGGTCAATGTAAAATCTTGAAGTCGTACGCTTTAAGCTTCAAGACCCATCATGTGAGCCATCATTCCATTTCTTGGAGATTTTGAAGCCAACGCAAGGAAGCATGACCCGTTACCACTTTGATTTCATCTGTGATAGCATACCCAGAACTCTTTATATGTGTATATTCCCGCTAAGAACTCCCACTTAGCCATAGTGTAATTTCATTTAGGACATGTTAAGATTTGGCTACAATACTCCATGGGATGCTTTACATCGTCATCACCTTTTTGGGATAACACGGCCCCTATGGTGGAAAGGTAAGCATCCATTTTTACAATAAATTCCTTCTCTAAATTAGGCTATTACAAAATGGGGCACTAGCCAACGTGGTTTATATAACATCAAAAGCGTTTTGACATCGTCTGTCTAGTTGAAGATGGCATTTTTCTATAATAGCTTAAAGAGTGGAGCCCAATACAGCTGAAGTTGGGAATGAACTGCCAGAAGTAACTGACCATCCTCAAAACACCTGAATATCATGCTTATTACCAGGCCAAGACATTTTGCGTATAGTTTCACCTTTGCCAGCTGAGAGACTAAGCCCTTTGGAGTTGACCACAAACCTTAAGTGCTCCGATTGCTACATAATTAAGTGGCACTTTAAAGGCTTGATTTTGATGTTAGCTTCCGCGAGTTGGTGGAACACATGCTCCAAGAGATCAAGATGATATGTGAATGTCCGCAAGAACACATTATTATTTTCAAGGTAGATTATAACGCAAGGCAGCTTTAGATCACCCAAAATAGTATTCATAGCCAGCTGAAATGTAGCAGAGGCGTTGCACAAACCCTGCGGCATACATGTAGGCTGTAACAACACTTTTGAGGGAATTATAGCACACTTCTCTTGCTCTGCCACTGGCAACTCGATTTTCCAGTAATCCAATATTAAGTCCATAGCGGAGAAATATTTTGCACCACCCATCTGATCTAACGCAGCATCTATTTGTGGAGGAGGGTGTGAGTCTATTTTTTAAGGCTATTAAGCTTCAAGTAGTTGATACTACTCAATTGGAGCCATCTTTCTTTCTGATTATTAACAACGGAGATGCCCAGGGACTCTTGAATGGCTCTAACATTCCCTACTCAACCAAACTATCTACCTCAGCGGATAAAACTTCTTCAGCTACCTTGGAGTGATGAATGGGCCTTGACTAAATAGGAGGGTGATCACACCTTTCCAACCAATGCACAATCCCAAATTCACATCCCAAGTTATGATCTTTGGATATGAAAATGGTCAGGTACTTCTCAAACAGATACATCACCCTGTCCTTCTGGTCCTTTCAACAGCCCAGTTAGAGCCTCCTGCATAACCACAGTCATTATGCTGGATGAATGTTTTGAAGGTAGCCCGAAATCTTCCCAAAAGCCAAAGTCATGTATCCATTGAACCTCATTGATAGGACAAGTTCAGGTAAGCCACCACTTGATGCCGCGGAACCTTTATAGACTCCTTATGAAGGTTTGTGTCGGAAAATTGACTTTGGGCTCTGTTAGTTGGCAGGCTAACCAGTATGAAGACTGTTCAGCCCTTGCTGTTTTGCCTTAGGCGTCAGGGCTAGCAGCGCCGGCTAACCCCTTGGCATGTCACCCACGCCATTTTGGGGATCCCCTTTAACCTAAACTACAACCAACGAAATAAATAATAAATTATAAACAAAGGTAGATTAGGCAAAGGGAGATATCTATTGAGAAGGAAGCGCCAGGTATTTATACTATTTTACAAAAGGGCTACTGAGCCCATCACTGACCAATCAGCTCTTCCGCTGGTTCTTCCAGTCAACCACTTCTTTCTTCTTCTTCTATATTTAAATTATTTCTTCCCTGGCGTCGACCCTCTTGCTCCATCCTTCCCAATGTCCAAATTAGTTTTGGTTAATCCTTGGCCTTAAGTCGCCGGTGAACTATATAAATAAATAACCTAAATAAACGTTGAATTTGGTTTCACCTTCAAATTGATAATAATGCGCCTGAAACTACTTCGGTTGCTTGCTTTAACTTGGAATATCTTGGCATCTCACTGACATCTATTCTCATCTAATCTTGATAATAAATGAGGCACCGGAATTAACCTCAGCCACCTCAAACTCATAATTGTTGGATCTGTCAACATTGGATCAGTACAGGCAGCAAACATCTGAAGCAATACATCAGCTTTCTGCCAGAAATCCCACAACAGACCACAAATGGCCATTGTCATCGACTACTGATTCTGCTGATGGATTGGATCATCCTCAGCTATTAGTCACCAGTGATCCTTAAACTAATTTGGGGCCACCAATTGGCCCCACTCGAACTGAAAATACCAAACTCAGCGGAATACTAATTTTGGCTCAACCCAAATTGGGGAGCAACTAACCAGCAATCACATTAAATCACACAAAAATCAGTCAATAAACCATTCCACTGGGATTGGCTATATCATTCCAGGTAACATTAAATCATTGGTGGATTTCATCTGTTTAAAATCATGACATCCCCCCACTTAACCAGATGGTGATTCTAATTCCAAACTCAGCGTGTGGGGCGGGCATCCAAAGCTTGCCCCTCCCCACCACCAACAACCGCTGGAACCAAACCACATTGGCGCATCACCGCCACCTCTTCACCAACCTTTAGCTACTTAAGTACCAACCAGCAGAAGCCCCCTGTAGTGAGCACCAATGTTGGAAAATTGACTTTGAGCTCTTCTAGTTGACAGGCTAACCAGTATGAAGACTGGTCAGCCTTTACCATTTTGCCTTAGGCGTCAGGGCTAGCAGCGCTGGCTAACCCCTTGGGGTGTCACCCATGCCATTTCAGGGATCCCCTTTAACCTTAACTACATCCAACTAAATAGATATTAAACTTATCAATAAAGGTAGAATAGGCAAAGGGAGATATCTATTGAGAAGGAAGCGCCAGGTATTTATACTATTTTACAAAAGGGCTACTGCACCCATCACTGACCTGTCAGCTCTTCCACTGGTTCTTCCAGACAACCAATTCTTTTCTTCTTCTTCTTCTTCTTCTTAATTATATACATTATCTCATCCCAGGTGTCAACCCTCTTGCTCCATCCTTCCCGATGTCTGAATTAGTTTTTTGTTTATCCTTGGCCTTAAGTCACCGGTGGAACATATAAATTAATAACCTAAATAAACGTCAAATTTGGTTTTGACCATAGAATTGATAATAATGCACCATAAAACTACTTTGGTCACTTGCTTTGACTCGGAATATCTTGGCATCTCGCCAACATCTATTCTCATCTAATCTTGATAATTAATGAGCCACCAGAAACAACCTCGGCTGCCTCAAACTCATAATTGTCAGATCTGTCAACATTGGATCAGTACAGGCAGCAAACATCTGAAGTGATACATTGGCTTTCCACAGAAAATCCACAACGGACCACAAATGGCCATTGGCATCGACTACTGATTCTGCTGATGGATTGGATCATCCTCAGCTATTAGTCACCAGTGATCCTTAAACTAATTTGGGGCCACCAATTGGCCCCACTCGAACTTAAAATACCAGACTCAGCAGAATACTAATTTTGGCTCAACCCAAATTGGTGAGCAACTAACCAGCAATCACATCAAATCACACGAAATTCAGTCAATAAGCCATCCATCAGGATTGGCTATATCATTCCAAATAACGTTAAATCATTGTAGGTTTCCATCTGGTTAAAATCACGACAGTTTACTATCAACACCATCACTTCCCCCTGCCCTGGTACAGGAGCCTAGGAGCCACATGGGGTTCAAGCTGCGATTACTGGTATGCCCCCATAATATCACCATATATAGGCCTTCTAAGAGATCTATAACAAGCTCCATTCCTATTATGACCTGATGCCCAGAAGGTATGCTTAAATCACTTGCAGCTCGCATCAGAATACTATTATAAACATATATCTGGTTAGGAAGTCTTCAGTTCCTCTGCTTCATCTGCCAATATCTTACATGAATTACCCTGTCTGTGTACACAAGATTAATTTAGCTGGAGCAGATGAGTCCTTTTGGATTCTTCTGTAGGTGAAGTAAATGGGGATCGATTGGCTTAGGATGCTAATGGTTTCTCTCACCATATTGACAATGGCCCTAAATTGCTGCATGAATGCGGTTCTGATCAGCATGTCATAGTTGCTATCAAGTAAACCCAAAGCAGTAGCAGATGCCCAACCAATCTAAACCTTAAAGGTAGCACGCTTTAAGCACCATCTGACACAGTGCTCTGTGCCTCTGTGGTCCCATACACTACTCAGTGTTCCACATCAGGCTTCAGTGGAAGCTTAGCTATGAGCTTTGTGGGAATATATATTGACAAGAACGTCAGTATCAATAATCGTCTAGTTTTAGTACTTTTTACAAAAATGTCACAGTATGTATACTCTGAATAAAGAGGAACATTGGTGCTTATTACTTAAACATCCAAGGGCTTTTGGTTATTTAGAAAAGTGAGAATACCAGAGCTGTAATGTGGATACTCCTGGGAACTTTTCTCTACTGGAATCACCACCTCCAACCTTCTAAAGCTGCGATATGTGTTGAAATTTCGCCATCAACTGTACTATTCCACTAAAGTATCTTCCAGGCGTATGGCTTTTACATATATCTGTGAAACTCTGTGTCTGCAGCATTGGGGTCTCTCCCTCAGATTGATAATTATATTGTAAGGGATCTGTTGATTTAATAAATCGTCAGATTGAGTGCTGAGAATGACCTCAAGCAACTCATGATAATCATTAGGGAAAATAGGTTTGAATCAGCGGAAGTAGAGCGTCCCATCTCTATTCCTCTCAACCTTTCTCTGTTTGTTTTAGGAACTGGTACCACATTGACATTAAGTTCATTGGGACAGCTAGCTGAATAATGTCCTCATTAACCGCACTAGAAATAAGCATTTGTAAATGGCACTTGTCTCTTCATCACACCCATATATCCAGGTCTAAAATTAATTTATGAATTGTAATTCAGCCAAGGACAAGCTGGTTGATATTTGGGATGAAAAGTACTTGTCAAAGATTTAAGGGTTCAAGTGTTTCTAAACGGATCAGAAACAGTTGTTGGTCCAATGCCCATGGGGTTTGGTAGCGGTTGCAGGGGCTTTCCATTCCACACTGAGAGAACTAAAAGTGATGGATAGACGGCGTATATTACTGATTATATTTAGTAGCTTCGCATCCTCTTAAAGAATGTAATACATAGAATTATACACTCTCAATATGGCTTGACCACTGTCGTCATTGCTATGCCCACCTCCTCTTTAGATAATATATTTGCTCCCAACAACACATGAGCCTCAGCTGTGAAACGCTCCACAAACTCCACCAATGACTCATTCTTTTGAAATTGTATTGTCAAAATCTCTTCCTTGCGTTGAGCCACTTTCGCCTTGCCACAAACAGATGGATAACAGTCTCCTTCAACTCTTGATACGCTATGGTAATAACCTTAATGTAACATGTGACCTGATCAGTGCTTGCAAAGTCCAAAGCGGATAACAACAGCTTAGCTTTCCGCTGATTGAAAAATTCCTCCATGGAAAGGACAAAACGATTGAAAAACCCATGTATGTTTCCATCGTGATAAAATAGGGGCAGCTTGTCATTGCAGAGCTCCCCTCCCTAACAACCTCATTTAATTTTCACTCTGCACAGTTTAGCCGCTTGGTAGTGTCATCCACAAGTTTGGCAAGTTGGTTGGTTTGGCCACCCACCAGGTGCAGTTGGTGAAAAGCCTTCGCAAGCTTATTGGTTATATTTTTATTTTTTCTGAAAAGCCTTTTTTGAGCCTGGAGTAGTGTATCCAAGGCAAGCTTACATTATGCATATTGTCACAACTCAATTAACTGGGGCAATACCCCATAAAGTGGAACTGGTAGCGCCATTGAGTGGCAAATACTAAGATATTTAATAAGTTGATCAATGGGCCACCTATAGTGAGCACTACTGTTATCTTTTGGTGGATTAGGTTAATTCCGCCAAACTGGTTGCACATGGTAGAAACCCACTGATCAATGGACGAGCAATATGAGGATCATTGGCCCTCAATAATAATATTAATTAAGGAGCTATTGCCCTGATGATACCAATTTATTAAATAAATAACTTAATGGCTCCTTCCATTAATCTTCCTACTCTCTCTTTCTTCATAAAAACCTCCTCCTTCTCACTCTCATGATCAACTATTAATCCTCAGTATTCCTCAGTGGATTCAATGTCTCTCTTAGTAAATTCCTATTTTTTAATATCTAAAGGTTTCATTTGAACATTGAGGCTTTGGATAAATTCCCTCAAATATGCTGAACCATAATTACTTCAAATTTTTCACTTCACCTCAACATAATCTATTGCTCAATTTCAAGGCTTGTTTTAATTCTAAATTACAATCCGGTTGAACTATAGCTTATCATCCAGGCATATCAGAATCTCAAAAAGCTTCAAAGCTTTTAGTGAAATATTTAAATTTATTGCGGGGAAGGCCGACCATGGGATGGACACTTCTGAATATGACTCAGATGAGACAAAACTTAGTACCAGGGGAGGCACCCCAGAGACGCGATGCTATCTCTTGTTGCCAGCAGGAACGCCACTTATGGGGAGGTGGAGGGAACGTGTGAAGGGGCCGTAGCCACTATTGAGCACGTGTGGAGGAAGGGGTCTAATTTGATGAACCAGACTGGGAACCAGGAGGAGACCAGCTGACAGCGACGTAGTATGAGGTACCCAAACATCTACACTTGGAAGTGGTCCACCAAATGGGACCAGAATCTGTGGACAGCTTCAGGGAGGGTGGGGGTGGAGCCTGCGATGGCATCCAAAACAATCGTGTGGATAGTCCACATGGCGATTACAACCACCAGAGCATGGAGGGAGGGTGGGAGGGGGGAGGCCATTGATGAAGCAAACATATCTCTTGACAGACTGAAGGGATGCGTTTGATCCTGACCTAGCAGACGTTGGACTTCGCGCCATATCACTATAGAGGTGGGGCACTTCTCCAGGCGGTGGAACAGCGTTCCATACTGGCCACACACGACACAGGATGAGTGTAAAGTGTTAGAGCGCTCAGCTGTACGATACACCCGCCTCAGGCAGCGCCACACATGGGAGCGGACTTGAGGCTGCAACAGAGGATGGTGTGCATATTTTCAGATAGTCTTTTGGGTCTCAGTGGAATAAGGGATGTCCATCATGTCCAGGTAGTCCATCCTGGATAGGACTTGGGGTCGAATGGGGATCACGCCGTCATGGATGGGTAGCCCCTGTACCTCTTGTGTGAACTGAGGAGAGGGGCGGCCTCTTCAGGTTGTATGTCCACTAATACGAATTCTCCACTCTGCGCTTCGCTTGGAGAGTAGGATTCTTTTGTAGTTGGTTTTAGTCCCGTGAGGACCTGTGGCCGATGTGTGTGATGCGAGTATTTCATCAGGGAGTGTGGGTTTGATGGATTGTTGAGGCATAAGGCTCGGGAGAAGTTGGAGCGGGCCGCGCAGGACCAGTGTTGGGATGGGAGTGTAGGAGCGGTGACGGCCGCGATCCAGGTGCCCAGGATCTTGGCAGCATAAGCTTTGAAGTCAAGCAGGCCCATGCCACCATGATGATGAGGGCCAAACATGACCTCTAGCCGTACTGGTGGAGGGCGGCCTGACCAAAGCCATTCTTGTAGCAAAGCATACAGGGATTTGAAGAAGCTTGGGGAGAAGGGGATGGCGTGGGCTCTAAACCAGACTTTGGAGAGGAGCATGGAGTTGGCTAAAACAATCCTGCCAGTAAGGGAAGTAGGGTGGGCTCTGAGAGAGGCGATTCGCTTCGTCACGTTGTCCAGTATATGGCACTCCATTACTGCTGACGCGTATCCACCTGCCTCCATCCACACGCCCAGATGGCATACCAGTCCTATGGTAGGACGTGGCACAAAGGGGAGCACCAGTGGAGCGGTGTGTGTTGAATTAGTAAGGCGTGGACGTGGGCGAGCAGATGGGCTGGGTTGGGAACTACTTGCTGGGGCCCAGCAGTTCTGAAACCGACCAAGGAGGATGATTTCAGTTTTGGAGGCGTTCAGTGCCGTGTTGCTTACCCGGGAATATTCCTGGATGAGGGCTTCAAGCGCGCGTGCATCTTTGTTATTAGACACCCCCAACACGCAATCATCTGCAAATGCCATCATCTTGACTGGGGTTTGGCCTGGCACATGGACCCCAGTGAGGTGGGCATTCACATTTCGCAGTAGTGGGTCAAGGCTGAAGTTGTATAAGAGTGGGCTGAGGGGGTCCCCTTGTCGCAGGCCCCTTTGAGGGCGGACTACTTCCATTAGGAAGCCTGGGCCACGCACTGCCATTGTTGCATATTCCGTGAGCAGCATCGCCCAGTTTATGAAGTGGGGGGGTAGGCGGAATTGATGGAGGCAGGCCCTTAGGTATTCCCAGTTTACTCTATCATAGGCCTTTTGTTGGTCCAAGAATACAAGTGCCCCAGAGGCTGTGGACTGACACACATTAGCCACAGAGTGCACGTTATCCCAAATCGACCTTCTGGGGATGAAACCAAATTGTTCTGGGGAGATGGTGGCAGATGCTACAGTCCCTAAACGGTTAGCCATGATTTTGGTTAAAATTTTGGTGTCTGTGTTTGTTAGAGAAATGGGGCGCCAGTTGGCTAAGTCAAGCCTATCCCCTTTCTTGAAGAGTGTGACAGTAAAGGCCTCATGTCCTCCTGGTAGGAGGCGCATTTCCAACAGGCTTTAGTTGAGTGAGGCTAGCAGCAGTGGGGATATATATTTAAATTATTTTTTGTAGAACTCATATGGAATGCCATCTGGGCCTGGGCATTTTCAGTTTGGCGCACCACGAATGGCTGTCCATAATTCGTTTGGAGTAATTAAATTCATTATTTCTGGGTTATTAGAAAATGGTGCATATATGAGCTCAGTCAAGAAATTCTGCCATTTCGGCCAGCTAATTAGTTCAGCTCAGTATAACTCGGAGTAATATCTTTGCATTTCAATTGCCACTTCATCCAGTGTGTCCGCAATGGAATTATCCAATCTTTGCACCTGTGTGCAGGCCACGCTCTAACGTGGTGCAAATTTTTTTAAAGAAGTATGCAGTGCACTTGTCACTTTTAGTGATGCATGTGGCCCTGTATTGGACACAAACCCGATGTTTGTGTTGCCCTTCGAGTGCGTTGAGGTGGGCAGCTGCCTCTGCCCACTTCCAGCCCCATGCAGGGCTATATCCTGTGGCTGGAATGTTGGACTCCAAGTGGGCCAATTCTGCCAGTGTATGCGAGATAACCGCCGATGTGGCTTGTGAGTGCCTGGAGGAGAGATGGCGATAGTGGTGGATGGTGTCTTCTTTGAAAGTTGCCCATGTGGAAATGGGGTCCATGCAAAACGGTGCAATAAACAATTTCGCCAAAGTTGCCTCTTCCACTCATGTGGAAAATCCTGGCAACGCGAGCTCGGGGGGGCGGATTTTGCACCAATGTGGGGCCTTTGCAACTGTGATGGGTAAGTGGTATGTTATCGAGACCAGTCAGTGGTCGGAGAATTCCATTTTCATTGTAATGAAGTGGGAGATGTGGGGTTGGAATTTCGCCAGTGCTAGAATAAGGTTGATGCGGGTCATGGACCTTAATTTGCCGTTGTGGACGTGGGGACGCGTCATGTTTTCAAGCAGTGGGGCATGTCGTGGCAGTGCATCCATTAACCCAAGGGTGGCTTTTAGAATGCGTAGTTCTATGTGACCCTGTGGGGCATAGGGTGATGGCGGCCACCAGTCCGTTGGTGAGGTTAGCCAACAGTTCATGTCACCAACTAGGAAAGAATTGGGGGGTAGAGGGAGGGATTTGACCAATGAGAAAAATTCCTGATGCTCGTGTGCACCATTTGGGGCGTAAATGTTGACTATTGTGTGCACAACATCGGCCCACGAGAAGGTGACAACAAGCACTCGGCCATTTAGGAATGTTTCTGAGGATGTAAATTTGAAAAAATTGTTTTTCTGAATTAGCACCCCACAGTGCTTTGACCAAAAGGATAGGGATGGTAGGAGCATTGTTTTCCAAGCTTCCTCAGAACCTCGTGGACAGTGGGACTCCTGGATGGCCAGGATATCCATGGGTAAATTGTTTTGTAAAAAACTCAGTTTCCTAGCCCAGGATGGGGAGGCCTTGAGTCTGGCAATATTCAGCGTCCCTAGAGTGAAGGTTTCCCCCTTCGCACCTTAGGTGCAAGGGGGTGGACCCCCGGGCCCACCAGCCTCTTCCAGGTCCCCACGGGCTTTCACAGCAGTGCGGGTGTTAGCAGCAACGCTATCAGGGTTTTTGTTAATTTTTGCGGAAAGAGTCATATTGGCTTTGGCCTTTGCTTTTTGTTTTCCCGACGTCAGACAAATTTTTTGCGGTGCAGATAAGTTTGGTGCACCATCGAGTGGGGCAAAAAAAAAATTTTGGTTGGGATAGGTCTCAAGTCAGTTTTGACCAGAGCTTGGGTGCAGCAATTGGGTGAGATTGAATCTCCCATCGTATCCTCAGATTGAGTGGCCCGCTCAGCATGGGCCTCCCAATCTGATTGGGTGATGGATTCCTGAGTTGCTTCTGCTGCGAAGGTCTTCATGTCCTCCTGGCGTTGTGAGTGTGGGATGGTGGTGGTGGCCTTGGCCGCTTCCTTGGCCGCAGCCCTATGGGCCTGCTTGGCCTTCTTCCGCTCCTGCGGGGAGATGGGCTTTACCAATAGGTAGCAGCCTTGTGCTCCCCATGGGAAAGCCTCCTTGGTGCTTGCGGTTGGTTTGTAGTGCGCCTCTCCGCTGGCCATGGCCGCCGAGGGGTGCTCTTGGAATGTGACGCCCTCCTTGATGGGGCATGCATGCGCCTTATGGCTGAACGCATCACAGTGGGTGCAAATGGGGGCGCGCTGTCCACGGTTACCTGGAATGGGTGGGTGGTATGCCCTGTGATGTCAATAAAGGTGGAGTGCGGGATCTGGGTTAGGTCCTTTGCAATCTCCTCAGTTTGGGCCAGAACTGCGATTGCTTTGCCGGTGCACAGGTGTGGCATCAGCGTAAAACATTGTATTTTGAAAGATTGTATTTCACCATATATGGCGAAACCATCTTTCAGGTGTTGCTCCAAAATGTCACGTTTTACTTTAGTAGGCAAAAAGTCAAACATGAGGAAAATTTGGTTTGATTTTGTCCATCTGATGCATCTGGTTTTGACGACCCATTGCCCTTTGGGGAGGTCGACCACTATGCGCACCACTGCAGCCTCATCTGCTGCTATTTTGCTTTCAAAACCTAGGTCCAGCCAACTGCATGACATGGAGTGAGGTGCAACGTACACCGCGGTCGCGAAAATTTTGTGTACATCTTCACAAAATTTTTCCCATAAGGCCATTTTTTGGATGTCCAGATACACACGGACTCTGAATTCCACTGACAAAAGTGGCTGGGAGTGTGGCATGTTGATGTACTGGTTGCATCGTGCTTGCCACGCGAGTATCTCTGGGGAAATTGTGACTGCCAGTTTTTTTAGATTTTTTTCTATTCCGCCAGATTCTCCGGGGCGTTTTTGAACGTTAGAGGCCGCGGGCCTTCCGCCTGCTCCTCTTGCCTTGCTTGCCCAACTGCTCCCAGACATGGGCACAGACTAATTCCCTCTATGAGATTATCAAACTAGATTTAGTCTTGAATTGAATGGGTTGCAAAAGTGTTTGCAACGAGAAAGAAAAGTTTTCCTTTTAGTGAAATATTATATTATCTACTTTAAGCCTTTTTTTATTTTAAATACTAAGTAGTGCAGTTTAAATAGGTTTGCTTTTTATCCCCTCACCTCAACAAAACAAAATCTTATAAAAACTAAGCTTTATATTAATTATAAGTTTTTATTTAACTAGTGGCAAAAAACCCCTTCATATATTTTGGCAGTTGAGGAAAATTTGTCTTGCTATATTGTTAGAATCAGAGATTGAATAGTAGCAATGAGCATATACCCTGCCCTGGTTCCAATAATATATTATAATTTATTATCATAATTTTCCTATTTTTATTTGGGACATGGCATTACTTGATTTGGTTTTTAGGGTTTTTTTGTTGCTTGATGTTGCATGTGGAAAACTAGCTTAATTATAATCGCTGGTGCATTCCACTAGCTAGTTTCTACAAATACTTTTTAATACAATAAAGATTTAAATAAACTGCGCTAGTAAATTAATTTTTAAAATTTTTATTAAGCATGCAATAAGGGAAAAACAATGCCCCTCAACCTTTGACTATCTAATATTTAAAGTGAATTTGAGGGTTGAGGGGTTTCAGGAATATGTTGGAATAATGTACACAAGTCTGAATTTGGAAATATTTAGGAATAACATATCATAACTCAGGAATTTGCTTCAGGGCAGTGGAATGAAGGAAGAGATATTCTGATTGGCCCAAACACACCCATGAGGTAACGTTTTTATAAATTTGAGCCAACCACCACCTGAAAAAATTTATTGTACCTTGGGGACCCCTACCAAGCTTACAAAAGGGAGGGTCCCTGCACAGGTGCATTGGAGGACTTTGTTGGGGTCGGGAGAGTGCCTTCTGATGATTCACCTGAGGTCCATGGTGAGGTTGGAGAAATCCAACCAGCTGAATTAATTACTAGTGCCCATACAGGTTTTGAACTGGTGATTCCCAAATTGATGGGGTTCCACTGAGAATCAGCCAGGGACTTTTGGACCAATTTCTTCAACTTTCTTATTTTTATTATTAATAAACAAACTCTTACCAACATCAGAAAATTGCAAATGGCTGACATTTCCTTTGTTGGCAGAACTCAAACTTCAGCATTCTTATTTTTTGGCTGCAAAGGTAAATGTCTGAAAGTGCGTTTTGCAACTAAAATTGCATCAAATATTTGCAAATAAGCCAATTCTCTACTGCAAGGAAGCTTAATTATTAGGGAGGTTAATGACCACTTAAGAATTCTAACAAAAAAAGTAAACTAAAAGATTTAGTTTTTATATTATTTGTATTAATCACAACGGGAGGTTAAGAAACAAACCCTCTTAATACCTCAGTGATTAGTATTTAATGGTGTTGGGGCTCATAGTTCAGATTAGGCTATAGATGTCCAAATTAAGGTATATGAGGATTTGACCTATTTTAGCTACTGAGACTTGCCTTGCTTTTATGAAATGGCCAATCAATGGTAGGTAGTATAGATCTGTGAGGTAAGGTTTTGATATGCTTTTCCCAATCATTTGATGGGAAAATATTTTCACCTTGCAAGGCCCCCTCCAAACCTATAAAAGGGACGTTCTCTGTGGCGTAAGTTAAACTAAATTCACTGTAAGATGGGGAGGGACCTCCAAATGGCTTTCTTATTCTGCTGTATAGTCGGTGAAATCCAACTCCCATACTTATGTTATTTGTCTTAGTTGTATAAATATACTGTTACCCCAATTTGAGGGGTTCCACAGGTAATCACCAGGATCTTTTGGCCAATATTATTGCTTGCTTTGTCTGAATTTTTTTACAACATAAGACTTGTAATTGTCTGACAATTTGATTAAGAGGTCCATCTTTTAACTCTTTATTCCCTCAAACTGGTTCTTTTTTAGCACTAGTGGTGCAAACACCCAAATTGGTTCTTAGGTATACTCTGACCTACTAGTTTTCATTGATCAGAGGTCTTTTCTAAGACTTAACCAATTTATTTTGGTTCTCTAATCCTTTTTTATGACTTAACTAAAAATGTCAGGACATAATTAACTCAATTATTCAGCAGTCCTTTGGGAACACTTTCTATTATTTTTTCCTGGATTGACTGCTTTATCTTCTTAGCATGGAACCAGTTGATAATTCTTCCATTCATGTGGTTCTTGGTAGTTTATGCATCTGGTACTGTCTTGGCACTAATCACAAATGGACCCAACCACAGCACATCTAGCTTATTTCTTCATACATATCTATTCATGCCACAATAGGCTACTCTATCGCATACATAGTATTTGGATAAGGCTGGTAAGTTCTTGCCCTCCGTCATCTTGGCCTTTATTTTTTTCTTGATGTTTATATTGAAAGCTTTTGACTGAAATTCTTTCAGAATATTTTTTAATCAGATCAAGTACTGCTCAGCACTTGTCCCTAATGTTGATTCAACAAATATAGAATGGGTGGTAATGCGGCCTTCCTTCCTTACAGAAATTTGAATGGCGATTTTCCCATCTCTATATTGTGACTAATATTGTATGAAAATGTCATTAAACTGAGTTAAGATCACCAGGCGAATTTTTCCAGTGACCAGCCTCCTCAGCGTCATGGCCAGCGTTCCATTCACTCATTCTACCAGTCCGTTTGTATCTGTCTGGTAAGCTAATGACATGATCCCTCAGGTCCATATTGTTAAGTCAACCTCATGATCACATGGAATGTGAAATTTGTTCCGTTGTTACTCAACAGGACTTGCAGGCATCCATGTCAATACGGGATTTGATCCAGGATAAACCGTGTTACTTGTTGCGTCCACTTTTGCCAAATCCTTCATCTTGGCACACTAGTCAGATGATCAATTGCAACTATAATGCATTTTCCTCCCCCTACGTTAAAGTCAGTGATCCCATTATGTAATGGACACAGTATGCTAGGCAAATCCAGGGCGGTCCAGTTGATATCTGGTTGTGTTCTTGTGTGGTTTGTGCAACTGGTACTCCACATATCAAGCCAGATAATTGGCCGCGTTAAAATTAATAGACTACCATAAATAAAACTGGAAAATGTGTTTGGTTGTTTTTCTCAGGTCTCCATGACTGACAACCCCATGGGCAGCTTGAACTATAGACGCTCATTCAGATGGTTTTGGAATAGCAGTTGCTTTCCATAAGAACTCTTAAATACTTATTAATCCTTGGGCTTGGTTCTTTCATCACTTTTTGAAGCGCTTTGAATCTCATGGGGCTCATTACTAAATTCTCCATCAACCATTTTAAGAAACAGCTCATCAGCCTATTGGTATACCTCTTGGACTATTACTATTGATAAGCTGTCCGCATTTTGATGAGAAGCTCTCACAGTAGACTTCACAAAGTCATAAGTTGAAGCTTCAGGGCCCATTGGCCCAGAAGTCCTTCTGGTTCTTTAAGGGTTTGCAGCCAACGCAGGAAGGAGTGGTCCGTTACCACCTTAAGGTGCATGCTGTGAATATACACCTGACTCTGCTTACAGGCGTAAGCTCCGCAAGGCATTCCAAAAAGCTACTGTGTAATTCTATTCTACGGCTGATAACGTCTGGCTCTCATATGCTACCAGATGCTCATCCCTGATTTCATCTACTTGACTCAGGACAGCGCTATTTGCCATTAATGAAGCATTGGTCGGCACACTTAACTCTCAATTGAAATTTAGATGTTTTAAAATAAGTGGATTTATTTGATACTGACATAAGTCATTGAGAGAATCCTAGACTCTTCATTTCATAAGGATCCTTCCTTAGATCCTTCAGCATTTAAACAGGGGCCTGGCGATTCTTGCAAATTACCATATAAATCTATGGTAATAACTGACCATTCCAAGGAACATTTGGATATGTTGGACACTTCTCAGAATGACCATCTGCTCTATGGCTTCAATATTCTGGGCTTTCAGCTGCAGTCCACTGTAGTTGATGAAGAACCTCAGATATTCCAACTCTTTCTTGAAGAAGTTGCGCTACCTCAGCTTAATCTTCTGATTACCTGCGGACAGACTCTTGAAGTCTCTTTCTAAGTGATGCAAATGGTCAGTAAAGGTCTTACTGAACACATTTATATTGTTCAAGTACACCAGGATACATGACAACTTAAAGTCATTAACAAGGCGTCCATGGCCTTTTGGAACGTCACTGGCGCATTGAAAGACCTTTGGGCATCCTAGTTGGTTGGTACAGATCCTGCACATTGATGATCGCACACTTCTCCTGGCATTCCATTGGAAAAAACTACCAATTTTAGATCCATTGTGGATAAAACTTCGCTTCTCACAATCAATTTAGAGCGTCATTGATTTATGGTAGTGGATACAAATCCTTTCTAAATTATTTTGTTCATCCTTCAATAACTGATCACCACCCACTTAGAGTTGCCCTTTTTCTTCATTATCAGGATAGGGCTCGCCCAGATACCTGACAGAACTAGGAGCCCTTGATCCACTAGTTTGCTGATCTCTCTTCCACTACCATTTCTGTGCCTTTGACCATCAGATGAGTCTCATCCATATTGATAAACTTCTCCTGTTGTCGACTTTATAGACTAAGTTTTTTTGCATCCTAAGTCATGATCATCCTTTGTGAAGATTTCCTGATACTTTTCAAATGGTCCAGGAACCTCATCACGCTGTCTTTTTATCAGATCAGTGAGTTGATCTTAATCAACCAATAAATTAATAATCTCAGAAACCCCTGCCAGCAATACCATTTTGGCAAGAGTCCTAAAATCATTGAATTTTCTTAATTTCACTGTTGAGATAGATAGACAAATGCTCTGGAACTTTTGAATTATACTTCCAATGGGGCAGATTTTCTCTCAAAGTTACTTTGAGTGAATTCTCCAAAAGGCGATAAATTAAAGTAAAAATAGGTAAAACTTGATTTAATTCTTTATTATTGGAAGGATTGGATATTTATAGGTTTTTATTTGGTTTGTAATCTATCAGTGCTAATTAATCCTTGTGCAATCAAATCTTCAATCAATCAATTGGGATGAAGCTGATCAATCTTATTAACATTAATAGATTAAGATATATTAAGCTCTCCTTCTTATGAAGCCTGGGGAATTGATGGAGTAAATCTTTGGGGACAAGAGAATTCAGAAAAATCATGACTAATGCAATAATCTAATTCTTCTTAATCTTCATTGGTTTTACACTCAAATTCTCCAAGAGAACACTAAATTCCTCATGGGCTGACATCAATGTCTCAGGTGCTATCCAAGACTCTATTCTGGGTCCCTTCCATGGGCTGCTGACCTCTCCATACAACAGCTCAGGTATCTCTAATGCCAATCCTGTATTGGCTATTATCTGCAATCCTGGAAGTATGGTGTTTGGCGTCTTTCTTCATAACAAACTTCCCCAATTTTCCAGGAATCGCGTTGGCATTTCCCTTTGCTTTTGTACAACTATGTGAGAACAAATTGGAATAATGCCAACGTTGTATATCAGATTGATGAAGTTGATCTTTCTGGTAAGTAGAGATTCCTCGTCTCTCTGATAAACTAAAGGCATTATTTTGACCCAATATGGTCAATTTGTTATCTTCAAAGTTGCAATTAACTCTATATTTCCTTTGGAACTTGGTCCCTTTAGTAGGATTTAAATTCAGATTGGTTTAGCTCAAGCTTTGATAAGGGGCCTCAAACGTGGCTCCTAGCATCTTTAATTGATCCACCATCTGTAAGGTGGTTATTTCAGTGTTTAACGCGGAAGGCATCATTTGATATAAATTTCAATAAGGCTAAAGGGCCACTTGTAATGCAATCTGAACTAAAAAATTTGTCCGAAATTTTTGCTCTGATTAAAATTTGTAATTCTTGTTAGATTTGGTCGTTTAATATTTGCTAAGGTCTCATCTTTCTAAGAATTGGATCCCTCATAAATTCTTGCTTGTGTTTTGACATACGAGTAAGGCTTTCAAACTCTTACAAAACTGAAACCTTGGCCTCCAAATAAGATCAGCTATCTCCCCCTATATGAGGTAACACCAGTTTTGACAGTTTGTATCCAAACAGTTCATGACTTTCAGAGCAATTTGTTTATCACCATACCCAAACATAGTCATGTCAAACAGAAGGAAGAATGCAGGGGCTTTGTTGTGGGACTTCTTTGTACTCTCTGAAGGTCAGGACTTTTGAAGTCTGTTTGATTATGAGTTGAATGTGGGTTCAGCGGAATCTCTTAGGGACCAGGTTCCATAATGCAATCTCTCAACAGAAGTTCATCTTGAGGCTACTCTGTTCACTTTGAATAGGCAAGGTCTTCTGTATAAACAGGCAGAATAAACACTAATAAAGATAACTAGAAGATTGAAGGATCATTTATTAATCAAATTTCAAAGATTTATAGGATGCAGAGATATTCTGGTTCACCTAAGAGGAACTTTTGTGTGATAAATGGGAACTAGTAGCGTAAGGTGATCTCTTTACTGATGTGGAAGGAGGTTTAGGTTTATTTATCTGACTCTTTTTAGCTAGGGCTGCTGATTCTAAGGACCTCCAAATGGAAAGATGCTCATTAGCTGACTTGGTGCCTCTGTTAGTAAGATCGTGGGTCCTTCCAGAAGTTGAGTTTCCTTTTGCCAATTTAGTATTTTATATCCTTTGAGGTACTGTGATTAGGATTTTCTGCTTATCCAGAGCGGCTGGTTTTCAAACTCCGCTCAGGTCAATCTGATTATCATGATTCCTAACAATGCCACCTCAAGATCTTGCCAAAGAGGGGCATAATTTCAGAGAAAACTAGCATGTACCTAATTTAAAGTGGCTCACAATTTACAACGGCAATTAAATATTTGGGACCTGTCGGTAGATCAACTGGTAAGGATCTGAACATAGAGTATCAAGCTTATGTATTTGTCCCCCAGGCCTGTGATTGTAAGATACAATTAGGTCCCCCAATTGGAATTCATGAAGAACTGGCCACTGAGCATTCCATTGGTCAGCTTCCCTTTGTTGAATAGTACCTATAGATCTGAAGTTTAGGCTTTTAACCTAGATAATTCGTCAGCCAATCTTTGCATGGCTAAGTCAGTGGTTTCAGGTGTAAAGCTTCAATTATAGGCTGCACACTAAAGGTCAAAATTTGCTCTTGACCATAAAGGGCTTAGAAAGGTAACATCTGTATAACTCGATTATAGTAACATGATATGCTGATAATGCCACTGGTAAGTACTCATCCCATTTTGAAGGATAAGAGGAAGCCATCTTGAAAAGAATAGCAACTAAGGGACCATTCGCTCGTTATACAGCTCTATTGGTAGCAGGATAATAAAGGAGTTGGAAAAAAATTATAAATGCCCACTAGAGAGTTAATATCAGCAACCACACTGGAATAAAATTGTTACCATTGTCAGATAGAAGCACCTTGAGGCTGCCGTGGCAACTGAAGATCTGCTTCACCAAGAAAGATGCGGTCACTTTGGAAGTTAGGGAGGCAACTGAGATAGCCTTGACCATTTTGTAAAGTGATCAACCACAAGCTGATGAATTAGTGACCGTATATTGCTGTAGGAAGAGATCCAATAATGACAATACTAACTGTGAAAATGTGCCTTAGGTGTCATGGAAGCGGCTGATAAGAATTAGAATGGGCTCCCAGTCAGGGTGTATGAGCACCCAGTGGATAGCCCAGAATGCCAAGGGCACAGCAGTCCATGTGACTAGAAGAAGGGGAGATCTATTGGGGATGTGAGGAAAGTAAATGTTCATTAATGTACTATAGGCCCCTAAGGCAAACCAGATGGTTGCAATGGGGGCAACTGCAAGTTTTGTGGGGGCAACCCCCAAGGGCGGGAGAGGCGGGGAGGACAATGACTCCTCCAGGGTTCGCGGTTGCTGGCCTTCAGGTTCTAGTAGGTGAGTCTGTGCACCAGGGAGGGGCGGCACAGGGTCCACCGCGTGGGCAGGGGTGCTGTCAGAGGGGAAAACAGGCCTGCGATGAGCGTTAGGGCTGAGCCCCCTTGGGCGGGGTGCTCTGTAGCCCTCATGTGGGTGGGATTAGTGGCGGATGAGCCAGGTGTGGGGGCCAAACTCATGACTATTGGGCAGGGGCGCCCAGAGGCTGCTCTAATCGGGGGCAGTCTCAGAAATCCCAGCGGTGAAGTGAATGGATGGGTTCACATCAGATGGTTAAGTGAAATGTATGGATAATTGAATCTCTGTCATCTAGAGTGAGGCGGTTTACAGCAGATATGATCCACCACTGCGAGGCAGGGTCAAGCGATTAGATGACTCATTTGGTGATCATTGGGATAATTATTTGGGAGGCAGCACACTTTGCCAGGATTGATCAGCAGAATTTTGTAAAAAAAAATGGGCAGAGTCCGCAACAAGGCGTTTGGGGTATTTGGGCTTTATTTTTAGCGAAAAGTGCGGGAAGAATAGAGAATGAACCAACAACTGCCCCTCGGCAGGGCAGTTGCCTTAAGTATTGGGAGAATCGCATAGTGGGGATGTTGAGGGATTGGGTGATTGGGGATCAGCGATGGGATTTAGTTGGCTGATGGGTGGGGGGTGTAGGGATGCCCAAAATCTTGGCAAAAATAAAAAACTTTTGCAGATTTTTCCTAAATTTTTGGGGCCAGACCAGGTCAATGGTAGCAATCTGAGCCTTGGCCATTCGAGCCAGGCTATACAAATGTTTCAGATTTCCTGAATTCATCCCAGGGAGCTGTGGCCTTGGTGTTCGGTCATCTGCAACCCAGTCCAAACTCTCAATCTGATTGTTTATGCGATCTGAACTTCCCAGATCTGTTCCTGGGGGTAGGGGCAACTGTTCCAAGTCACTTGAAACCTGGTAGACCCAAATCGAGTTCTGATCTGATTTTTGGACCCAGCCAGTCTGGACAGGCTCTGTTAGCCCAGAATTTTCAGACGGGTCTCTGATACTAGCACCGGCCATTTTTTCAAAATTTTGGTACGTTTTCCCTGATGAGTGAGGGGTCCCAGGGGCTCGCCCATGACCCCTGGCCTGCAATTTCTCCTGGCAGGTCCCCTCTATTATTCTTACCAGGGTTGAAGAGGGGGAGGGGAGAGATCTGGTTATCTTTAGGAGGAAGGGCAGTCACTCAGCGCTCATCAACCACGTGCGCCAGGTCACTCAACTGCAACAGGGGGTCCACTTGGGCCTTTGGGCCCCTTTTTATCCGAAAGGAATGCTGCTCCCTATCCAGTTGTAGGGGCTGGTCCCCAGGACTTACATTAGGACCTATGGCATGATGTTGGTATGGAGAATTAGATGGCTTCTTATTTGAACAAGTGAGACAAGTGTCAAGGTTATCCTGGACTGTCTCAATAATTCCTTCCCAGTAGCAGCAAACTCAGCCATCAACGGGTTTTATTCACTGTGCTGTGCCCTATGGCAACATTAGCTTCCAGAGTGTATTTTTTATGAGCATATGGTCAAACATATGATATCCAAGAGGTCCCAACTTTCTTTTATAACTATCTATCTTCAACTCAAGTCTGATAAGCCATCTGCTTTAGGCGCTGATGCGTTGTCAATAGCTCATGACTCAACTATTCTGGTTTTACAAAGAGCTCATTGATCTGGTCCTTTTTGGAAGCATAAAGAGCCAGAATAGGCAGTCAGGACAACCTGTCAAAATTTTGGTGTATCATCCCTGTGCAGTGTACTATTGAGAAGTCATAATTTGGTTCTTAAGGTCCCATCAAGCTAATTTCCCATCTGGGTCTTTCATCTGTTGTAGCCACCATAGTGAGGCATGGTCTGTCATTATGATGAAGTGATTCCCCTAAAGAAAAGGGTGGAAATGTTTGATGGCCAATAACACGGCCAGACACTTACATTTAGTTACACTGTAATTGCGTTCTGCTCAGGTTAATATCCTACTAAAGTAAGCTTTGGGATGATCAACTTGGCTTATGTTTAGTTGAGCCATAATGGCTCCCACAGCCACATCATTAGCATCAGTGAATATAATGAAGGGTTTATCAAACTCAGGATGTACCAGAATAGGGGCTGTAGTAAGAGCTTTACTTGAGACATCTAAGGATTGCTGCTGGGCATCTTCCCATTGGAAAGGAACTTCTTTATGAAATAAGTAGGTCTAATGATCATGCGATCTTGAAAAAGAGCGGTATAAATTGCATTAGTATATAACTATTCCAAGAAAGACCTGGATGTCACAAAAATTGCTGGGTCAAGTCATTTTCTCAATAGCAGTCAGCTTGTCAGGCAAGGGCAAAATTCCTTCACATGTGACCTTATGACCAAGGAATTCCATCTAAGTCTAAAAGAAAAGGCATTTGATGGGCTTTAAATTCAATGCAGCAGAGCGTAGCCATCTAAATAATTCCTTCAAGTGGGCCAAATGCTGTTTAAATGTACGTGAAAACACAGTTGAATTGTACAGGTAGACCAGTACACATTACATTTTTTGTCTCCCAACAGACAGTCCATGGCCAGCTGGAAAGTGGCTGGGGCGTTGCACAGACCCTGAGGTATGCGAATAGGTTCAAACAAGCCCTTGCAAGCTATGAGTGTGCATATCTCTTTATCTGGTGCAAGCTCTTTTTGCCAGTACATGCTGGCAAGGTCAATTGCAGAAAAAAACTGTGAACCAGCTAAAAGGCATAAGGAGTCATCAATCCTAGGTTTTGGGTAGCTATCCTTCCAGGTAATGGCATTCAGACGTTGGTAGTCTATTACTTACACTATGCCCTCCATCCTTCTTCTGAACAAGTAACAATGGCGTGGCCCAGGGACTCTGGGATGGTTTTGTTAACCTAGCGTCCAACAGTTGTTTCAACTATTTTGCAACCTGAGATTCCTCAACTTTAGACTTCCGATATGGATGGGCGCAAATTGGAGGGGCATCGTCAGTCAAAACTTGATGTTGCAACCCGTTCATCATCCCAAAATCCCCTAGCCCAGTTGAGAATATATTGACATGCTCTTTAAGTAGGGCGTCATCCTGTAGTTGCTGTTCACAAGTAAGTGTGTCACCAATTTCCACCTTGACTTAGGCTATCATAAAAGTTTCATCCATTCCTAAGTCTCATAGGTCTCCACATCCTCGGACAGACTCAATCTGGTTGACAGATAATATACATACTTATGTAATGGGTTGGTTTGAGCTATTTGCATTGGTTGATTAATAAAGTTTGCCATTAGAATAGTCAAGGGGCCCCGATAAGTGGGACTAAAACTCACAGACAGGTAAGTGGTTCATAAATGGCTGGATTTTACCCTCTCCATGAGTTTCTAATAAGTGGTCTTGCAGTATAGTAACATGGAGACTAATATCCTCTAGTAACTGCGATTTAGGCGGTATAACTACATGGTTAGGTGCATATATAGGCATTCCTTCCATAGTTCTGCATGAAAAGGTGTGCAACTTGGTCTTTGGTCCAATAACCCGATACTCTAGCTGTTCAATGTAGTCTGGGTTTCAGTAAGCAACATCGGGGTTTCCTCTTCCCTTCCTCCTTAGGAACGTCCTTGCAACCATAGTAATGCAGTAAACTAAAATAAAACGTGCAGTTCCTTGTAACTTATTAGAGTACTAATTTAACTAGGAATTGGGTGCCAATAAGCAAGTCACAACTATCATTTTCCAACATAATTGCGGGAGCTGTAACAAACAGAGAGCCAAATCGAAGGGGCAAGGATGAGTAGGCTCCTAGGGAGCAGGTAAAATGAGGTCTCACTGTTTTATAGTCAAAGGAGTGATTCTGATCAGGTGAAACCTTTATCCTTTTAAACAGCTGGAGGAAATTACGTTAACAAGGGGAGCCAGTGTTAATAATGACTAAGATCTTCAACATGTGGACAACGGCCTCTACTTGGGTTACTTTGGTGCTAAAGTGTGATATTAATTAAATGGAGCTTTAAGTAGGGAGCAGATTTGAAATGTCAGAGTAAGAGGAAGATAGGTCTTTATTCGGAATCATGGAATCTGGGACATCCAATTTGTCAGTACCTTTAGAACAAAACACTCAGCACGTGGAGTGAGAGAAGGTTGAGTTTGATGCGTTATATTATCAGCAGACGGTGCCTTGTGCCCTAAGACAACTCCCTTTTTTCCTGATTCATCATCTTGCTATTTCTAACAGACACTTTCTTGGTGGCCAAAGATCCCATATTATGAGCATGGGTCATGACTTGGTTTTGATATCTGTAATTGGACAACAGCATGGATATTAGGTTGATTCCCCTTACCTGGAGCTTGGCGTACTTCATGCATGAGTAATTCCATAATTGACTCCTTTTTTCAAGGGTGGATTTAAAATCTTATTGGTATTCCTTTAAATAGAGTACTAGGTTGATACTGTCTTGGAAAGCAGAGAGAATAACAGAGATGACATCATCTAAGATAACCAGGTCACTTGAAGTAAACACCTGGACTTCATGATAGAAGCGTTAAGAAAATTCAAAATAGGTTTCTCCACATCTTGGGCGGATATGCATGAAAGCCTATCTACAGTTAGAAAGGGTTAAGTTACTGACAAATTCTTTAATAAGGACCTCTTTAATGGCTGTCCATGTGGTGCACGTCTTGAAATAAGGCATCGTAATTTATCATGCCTTGCCATCAAGACAGGGTCTGTATCAGTGGCACTTTTGTCAGTCAGTAGCTGGCTCCATCATGCCTTCATATACAAAGAGGTACGACTGGATTGTATCGCCCCAGGATATACTTCTCCTTAATGTAGGTTTGAAACATCCAACAGGTTTGGAGAGGACATGGATGGCAGGTTAGAGTGGTCGCTCTGAGTCAGTGGGTTCTGTAGGGCCTATATCAGTGTGTTGGATAGCCCTTTCAAACTGACGGTGGATCTTATACATGTAATCCTAGATAATGACGTAGCATTCATTGATGTGCTTAAGGGGAGCCTTAGAATCTTAAAAGTTGGCGCAGACTCTTGATCTATAGACTTTTGGATTAAGTGCACATAGAGTACATCCTGTTTAGCTTTTATTGTTTGGAGTTTAGTAATCATTTGCTTGATATGACGATTTGCTTGGTTTTGGGAGCGAGCTGATTAGTGCAGGTAAATATAATCTTCACATAATGGTTGTACAAGGTGGGGAAGGTCTAATCAGCATCCAGATGCACCCCTCAATAGTCATCTCAGCACATTGGGTCACCAATAACAGCTGTTGCTTGAGGGCCTTAAGTTGGCTTGTGGTCTTCATTGAAGAAGGATCCAGCAGGTGTGAAGGCACCCAGAGGACCTCAGTGACCTCCAGGCACATGGGGCCCTTGTTTCCCTTCCACACTTAGTCCTGTTCCTCTAGTGCCTCAGGATGTACTGTATCTTCTGGAGTTGGCATTGTCACAAGCCATTCACTCAGATGCTAGATATAGCCATACAAATGACAAGTGAAGAATCAGTTGCTTCACAATCTTCTGTAATTTGGTTAAGGAGAGTGGATAAGAGCGTTCCACTATTTGCTCCATACCAGTGGTTAGCTGGTCCATCCGGTGGGAATAATTTTCTCCAAGTATTGATGAATATAGTGTCAATTTAAGAAAGTTGGTGCTGGATATCATTGATTTTCCGATAGTTACTCAAAATAGCCTCCCAATTATCTCAATCAAAATTAGAGGTGGAGCTTATAACTCAATGAGCTGGGAGTAAATCTGGAGGATCATGTCACGGATGGGGCTCCCAAGGTCCAGCCCGCCACCAGCCCTACACCAATTGCCCCAATATGTGGCTATACCAACTCCAATTGGTCCTGTCCAAATAGATGGCCTTGCTGGGCACACCAGGCTGAGGTGCAGTGCACCAGCCTATGCCGCCTCAGACTTCCTGGCAGAGGTGCCTCCCCACGACCTCTAACGCCTCAGGGTCAACAGGCCTAGGTGCAGCCAACCAGCCTCTGTCACCTCAGGCCACTCTGGCTCCACACTAGCCAGGGAAAGACCACTCCAAAAGGAGCCAAGTGCATCCTCCCCTTCCTTTCCTCCCGATGCACTGCCATCTACTCCCTAGAACTCGCTTCAAATAAATTTTTTAAATAAAACAAGTTCAGCAAAAAGCGGCCTTTATTAGAAGTGGACTCAAAGTTGGAATAGAATTCCAAAGTGAGGGCCATCAGGGCTGACCTCACTTTGAAATACTTCCAAAAAAGGCTAAATGAATTGTGTGTCATAAAGGGCACAAAAGCTTCCAGAATTGGTGGCATCAAGGCAACTCAGCGGCGTAATAGGGGAACCTCAAAATGACAAACAATAAAACGGTTTATTTAAATTATTCCGCTATTGCCCTGAATAGTAAAATCCTACTTGGAATAGCGGAAATGCAACTATTGATATAAACAAATCTCATAATTCCCAATTTATGGGATTCATGTACGATTGTCAATTGTTGCATATCAATCCTAGATGTCACTGCATCTCCATGTGGTGTAATGTGAGCACTGCATGTGTTGGTGTAAAGCAGGATGTACAAATTGTTGGAGGTGTGAATCTGTACAGGATGCTTCTATGTCACTGCTTGAAAGCTCTGCTGAAAAATAAGATTAGCACATTTGTTTAGTCTGGGTTGAGCTGCTACAACTATTTCTCCCACCAGGGGTTATGACTTCGCCTAGAGGGTCTTATACTGTTTGACCAACATCAGGAGCCTGAATTTATTAGATGGATTCTATGGGAACTGAGATAGTTAAAGTCATGGTTGCATGGAACTCAAGTTCTCATGGTTGAGGTAGCGTCACTTTATGATTATTGATAGCAACCATTTGAGTAAACTCATATCCTCCTCCATATTAGAAGGGCCTTCTTTGCTGGAGTTGTTCATACAAAAAATAAGTCTTCAACAGGAGCTTCAGAAGGACCTGGCAGAAAGCACCAGTTTGTGTGATTTCGTAGTCCTCTCTGGAGCTCAGGGACTTCAAAGGCTGTTTAATTTTGAGTTGAATGTTGGGCCAGCAGAATATCTTAGGTAACAGGTTCCCTATGGCAATCTCACAACAGAAGTTCGTCGTTGAGGCTACTCTGTTCACTAAAAATAGGCAAGGTCTTCTGTATAAATATGCATAATAAACATTAGTAAGATAACTAGGAAATTGAAGGATAATTTATTAATCAAAATTCAGAGATATTTATAGTCTGGCGAGATATTCTGGTTCACCTAAGAGGAACTTTGTGTGATAAATGGGAACTAGTAGCGTAAGTTGATCTCTTTACTGATGTGGTAGGAGGCATGAGTTTTTTTTGAATATGACTCTTTTTAGCTATGGCTGCTGATTCTGAGGACAGCAAATGGCAAGATCTTCATCTGCTGACTTATAGCCTCTGTTGGTAAGATCGGTGGGTCCTTCCAGAAGTTGGGTTTCTTTTTGCACATTTAAAATATTATTATCCTTTGAGGTAAAGCAGTTAGGATCAACTCCTTTCTCCAGAGCGGCTGGTTTTCAAATCCCGCTCAGGTCAGTCTGATTCTCATGATTTCTGACAGTTGTCCTGATAAAAATTGGGTAATTTTGGCGTGGTTCTAAATTCCTCTGAAGTTTCTCTAGCTTTCACTCTCAGCTCATCTACCTAACGGACTTGTGGAGTAACTTTGGGAGTATCTCCAAAATGGTTGCAAATTCTGTCAGCATATTCCTAGGGTTTCATTATCCCAATTGGAGCTCTAAGGGTCATTTCTTCAGCGTCAGTTGCCACATAAGGTTTGTATTAAATCTCTGATTCTTCAGATTGTTAAATTGTCTAATAATTAACCATGTTAGAGCTAAGCGAGCTTAAAAAACGTGATCTGTTTCTTGTTCCATCTTCAGTAATAAAACTTCTTTGAACAAATCCTTTATTTATTCTTTAATTATGTTACTATCCTGAGTAATTCATTGCTGAAATTGGAAACTTTTACTTCTTCATTGATCTTAGTGAATCCCCCTCTAAGGCAGTAAATTTTCTATGATTGGCTGATAAAATGCGTTCTTGTTGACAGTTTCCAATCTCATCCATAGCTTTCTAATTTCTTCCTTATATGACATTTTCAGAATTGCTTAACTTACTCAACTAACCCTGTAGCGAGCAATAAATGTTATAATCAGGTACTATTTGCCTTAAATGTTAAAATCTAAATTAACTGATAGTTCCAAGAAGTTAACTGCACAGGTTTGGTATGCGCACAATCCACGTTGCTTAAAAGATATATATAAGTTGTAATAGTATGACAGCTATTATCTTTAGTTGGATAATTAAATTAGATGTGGTCCAACGCTAAACTTGGAATATTTCACGAAATACTGGTTTGGCAATTAGGGACTTCTTCCCTATTCTGGATGAACTTAATCCACTCTCAAATTCAATATTTTTGGTCCCAGTTATCTTCATGATGAGTCAGTGGAGATCTACATCTAGGTCTGCATTTTTCTATATTATACCTGATTCTTACTCTTAAAACACACAAGATTCCATGATTTATTGTATACTACAGCAATAATTAACAGAAGATGAATAGAATTTGATATCAAATTAGAGTTAATGTATTATCTTATCTTAGTGATAAAGCTAATAGGAGTTTATAGGGAGAATTTGACGCTTAACTACTAAGTTGGCACCTCAGCCATGAAACAACAGCTATTGCCATTGAATTACCTATGACGTCTCTACTAGCGAAGGTCTTCTTCATTGGGTTAGGGATTCCTCCGTTGGACATCTCAGAGACCTAAAAACTGAAAGAGCCAGAAAACGTGTCCTAATGTTCCCACTCAATCACATCAAACCAACCACATTTGGCTAGCAACCTGTTTAGGTAACGGGGCTCTTTACCCATTATAGCAGTCCACAAATCAACTGATTATATATCAGTTATTGGAGGTATCACTTACCTCACAAAGCTAACTTAATTCCCAATCTGTTAGCCATAAAACCTGACCAATCCCAATTGGTAAACCTGATAGTTAATCAGCAATCAGCTATCAGAAGCTCCAATTTTGTTGCCAACTCTGGCCAAAAAGATTGGAGCATTTGCATGGATTAATCCCCCAATGGATCTAACCCTGGAGAATTACTAAAATATCTTCAGACATTATTAAACTAAAATTGAAGCCAACCAATATCTGGTCCATTTTCTAGTGGAACTTAACCCCTGCGAATCAACAGATAACCTAGGAAGCTGGAAAAGTGGGCATAAAATCACAAACACCTTAATAGACTGCCAGATCAGTCTTAAACTTTCTCTCAAAATTCAAATAAATTAATCCATTAGATTTGTCCCAAATATTCCTAATTATTGAATTCTAAAGTACTATTGCCGTTAAATAGATTCTCAGCTTTGCTCTATTAGCAACAAGTTAAGAATATTTGATTGGCTACTTGGAGGTGCCTAGTCTGGAAAACTTGGGTTAAAACTTAACCATCTTTAGATGTCAAAGTTTCTGGTAATTTTTTGAGGGCTAAAGTATTTTAGTTCTATATAATTGGATATAAAACTAAAAATAAATATAGGTTGCAAAAAGTACTCTTAAAGAAATAGAAAAGTATTATTAAAGTACAAGGAAAAATCAGGAATGTGATAATTGATATGCGTTACCATGTGTGGGACCATCTAGTACTAAAAAAAAAGATATGTGTGAGGGTGAGAGATTCGGAAATGCATGAGGTGAAGCAAAGTCCAGGATTGGAGGTGGAGCAGATCATTAATTACTATTGAAGGCTTTATTGAGATTAAAATGATGGTAACAATGTTAAGTACTTTCTATCATTTGCTATTGATAAGCGGTAGGCAATGAAACATAGGTTTTGGCATAAGGTTTCATGTTTACATGACTTAATTGAGGGCACCAACATCAAAAAAGACTGAGCGTCATGAGGAACAAAAAGTCAAGTTGCAGGAACTTCCTGACATTTAGCACAACTTATACCAACGCTGGGTACAGGACAGATATGTCCAGGTTGGTCCAGGTGAAGTTCACAACGCCCAGCCCCATTTTACAGCTTTGGCGTTAAAACGGATGACTTACCTTACCAACCCTGACAGTTCAGTTCAGTTGTCAGAAAACAGGGTTTTGAAACCCATTCATTTTTCGATATTTTTTTCAGGTCTGCATTTCTTATATCAAAAACTCATGTTTAAACCATTTCTAGCTATAGCACCCTGCCTGATAAAAGCGTGCACTTATTGGTGGTCCCAGGCTTAGCACCACTTACATCAATCAATTGATTTCCTGAAATTGGTTAAATATGATTTTATTACCAAACTTCCTCTTGTGGTTGGCTTCACTTTAATAAAACCTTTCGTTAGCTTTAAATTTTTTATGTTAACTTGGGAGAAACTATGCACAGGCCTCTTTGAGGAGGTCTCTCACAACATTAGCTGCTCCATTTGTAAGAATTTCACCCATGCATCTGGTGCACAGCTGGGGCGCTCTGGTCCCCTATAGACCAAAGCACCCTTGCACTCCTGCTATGATCATCGCTTGGATATGGATAATCTTTAAGTTCACCCAAGTCTTATTGTTTGTATGATATCTATTGATATACACAACGTTGAACACCCTCACCTTATGTTACTTTGGCTCCCATACCCTCTGTGGGGCTATCACCACCCTAGTACTGACGATGAGTTCCCTGGCGTTGGGGCTGTGCGCTGAGAACCACCTTGCTGGAAACTTGAAAGATATAGACAATCTCTTTACAAAGGTGTTTAATGGGGTGAATAAAGGATGTAAACACTGAATAATCCATGGCCTAATATCAAGATGATATTAATTCATTTCAGGCATTATTCACTGTCTCATTTGCTAGTGGAAACTAGTGGGGTATATATAGAATTTGTTAGGTTAAAAAACTCAGCGCCATTATAGGAAAACACTTAGTGCTTAATATAAAATTATCAGTGATTATGAGCGTTAAGCCCAATAAATCATTGATAAATTATAGTAAAAATTGGCTGTAATCACAATTAAACATCAAATAGTAAATATAAACAGATGTTGCTACCACAAAAAGTAAATTTGATATCAATCAAAGTAAGTAATACATTATTTATAAAGTTTAGGCTTTAATCAAACTAAAGCAAAGTCTGACATAGCCCCCTTCAAGCCTCAACTGGTGGTGATAATTGTTTCTTCAGGATTAGCCAGCCTCATTGGGGGCAAAAAACTACCAGAATTGGCTGGATGTGATGGCCCAAGGTATTTGGGTTAGGTGTCAGCCTGGCAAGTAAACAATGGGGTTTAATCTTTTTAATCTGTAGGCAGTCATTGGTATCACAGAGTATCTCAGTTTTATTCGCCTAGAAAACTTTTTCTTGAAGAGGTAGAGATACTGAGGTGTGTTTGCTTCACCCACATTAATAATGACAACCTTAGTTTTGGAGATAGGATGGTAGAGCTGAGTTTGAGGACAAAAGGTAGTCAGTTTAGGCTCAGTTCCATAATAGAGCTCAGAGTTTTGATTATAAAAAGGTTACACGTATTTGACAAGATAGTCAATAGCATCAGCCTGAGAGTTTATGTAGATAAGGGAGAGAGGAGCATAGGCTGATATTTCTGGTACATGGGAGCAATGATAAAGTAGAGTGGGCAAAGTGATTCTGAAAGCAAAGCTACATAAAGCCGATGTATGGAGCTCTTTAACTGACCTGTGGCTGAGTCCAAATTTGTCTCCAGGGATAAGCAAGCAATAAGACGCAGGGAGAAACATCGACATCCTCTTTGAAAACTTTAAGTTTGAGTTCATGGGTAAGGGAAGGCTTGGTTACATGAGGCCAGGCCAATACATCAGGCTTTAGATTGGGTATTTTGATTTTTCAATTAGCGGCAGCTATTCATGATTAGTAATTTAGATTAAAAATTGACCTGATCATCTAAATTTACAAAAAAATAAAGCTAATTTTAGGTGGCGGTTCTTCACTGGGTAGGTTTTATTAACTTTCTACTAAATTAGCTTGAATTCCTGGAACAACATAAGTAGTTCTGGAATAAAATTGATTTAAAGTATGATCTAAACGGCAAAGGTAATTTATTAAAGTTTTTGGATTAGTTAAAACAAAGGTAAGGTTTTTTTTGTTTTGACCTCACTTGAATTCAAGATGGCGGCTGGGCACTTTGCAACTTATTTTGATGCAAGGATGAGTAATCATAAAGAGACTAGCAGAAACAAACAGGTTGTCTAAATAGTATTTGAAAGGCAGTTTGGTTGTGGAGCAACCAATAGTCTCATTAGGGGTGGTGTAAAGGCTAAACTTGTAATTGGTGGACTGTCTGATCTTGTTCCCAAAGATCTTGAGGCTTTTTGAATTTAATACTGTTATTAGCTGATTTAGTGGAGAAGTCCACATTGGTGAGAGGAGAGCATGGCTAAAATTGAGGAGATAAATGCAGCTATATCTGGCTCAAAGTGTTCCTGGATGTAAATAAAAGGGGGAGTATTTTAGAAGGTAGGCGAAGGCAGGTGAAGTTGAGAACAGTTATGCATTATTAATCCAAGGTAGTCAGATGGCAACTTCTTTAATTTTTCTAGTTTAGATTGAGTTTTATCATGGCTTTTGATGCTCTAATGTTAGTAGAAGATCCTAAAATATTAATAAAAAAGATCATAGTAATCAATAAGAGGCTCAGAATAATTTAAACAGTAGGATAAGGCGATCTTGTCTCAAGAGAAATCAACTCATCTGACCTGAGTAATTTTTTTTGTTGTTATTAATGGGCTCAGCTGAGGAGAGCAAAATTGGCGCTAAAGCAATTGTTTCAATTGAGCTATTTGAGCAGATGTGAGCCTCAGCATCAGAAAAAAATGCCAAGGCAACCATTTGGTTAATCAGCTGTATTTATCTCGTTGGTCCTAGTTCTGGCTTGTACAATACGATTAAACTCAAGATTTTCCTGGACTTTAGCGTTCATAACTTCTGATTCAACATCTGTAGTAAGCTCGGGTTCTAGGATGTCTTTGGAAAAGGAAACTTGAGAGAGTGGCAAATTTTTTGATTTTAGCTGAGATAAAATGAAGTTCTACTAAATTATACCAGGTTTTTTTCTGGGATAGGTGGATAGATTGCCAGCACTCTCTAAGGAGCTGCTCCAACATTGGAATAAAAGCATCATGATAATAGCATCTTATAATATATCTAATCCTTCCTCTGCTGCTTTTATTGTAAGTGAGTTTATAGTCAATACCTGAAAATCGTTTGGCAGCTTCTTCATCAAAATCTTTGATTGATCTTTCTGTTTTCACATTTTTGCACATCACGTATCTATTTAATTTAACATCTCACATCTCACTCCTTTGAGTGCTATCTTCATCATTTAAAATTCTTTAACTTACCTTTCTATACCATGTATGACCCCCAGTTAGAGTCACTCTTGTCCAAACCAAAAGCAGTAAACACAGCTCATATCCGCAAGGTAGAGGTGCTTCTTCTTATCCTGATTAATCTTGTTTTATTTTCTCATGTTGTCCAATGGGTGAGTGGTATTTTCATAGTGGCGACTTGGAAAGCCCCTGTAGTGAGCACCAGATCTCAGCGTTGCTCCCTTGGCAACAGATATGGATATTTGATTGGCTATTCGGAGGTGCCTAGGTTGAATAACTTAGGTTGAAACTTAACCTTCTCCAGAGGTTTAGAGGCTTAAAAAATTCTTTTAGGGCTAGAGATATTCTCTCCCAGAAAATTGGAATTTATACTAAAAAAGTATAGGTTTGAAATTTTTTTAAGAAATATATCAGGATTATTTAAAGTACCAAGAGAAAATCAAGAATGTGATAAGTGATAGACTAATATCATGTGTGAGGGTGGAGATAGATTCAGGAATGCAGATGGTGATGGCTCAGTCCAGGTTAAAAGTTAGAGTTGGAAATTAATCATTATAAAAGGCTAGACTGAAATCAAATATTGTTAATTCAGTCAAGTAAATGCTTATCTTATTTTAAGAAGTCAATAGGTAATGATGGTATAATATGTAACATAAGTTGGTTAATGGTGATTAAAGGAAATAAACACTTAATACATTCTCGTGCTTAATAGAAGATGATAATCACAGCTTGGTCAATCTTCTCAATTTCATTGGCTAGTGGAACACTAATAAGAGATTAAAACAAAATTTGTTAAATCATAGGCTTTTCATTATTATAAAGAAATTGCTTAGTGCTTGAAAAAGTTGTTAAGAATCTCAGGCGTTAGTTTCAATAAAATTGGTAGATTGATAATAAAAAGGTTGGGCTCTAATATAAATTTACATTGATATTCAGATATAAACTGATGTCAATACCAATAATAGCAAGTTAATATCATATTTTTAATTATTACAAGATAGCCCTAGAGCAAGGCTTCACTAAAACAAGGCGTGGTCTGAAACAGATGATCATCAAGATGCTATTGGGGTTGTAAAGAACCACAAGGTGTGCCTGACATCTAACAGTCAAAAGTCAAGGTTCAGAGAGCTTAATTAAAGGCTATTAGTGGACCTGAAGGAGTAAACTCTAGAAGATATGTGATATTAATGGGAAGCTGACTGACTAGAGGCTAGGATATAAAATGATTTGCTTGCACTAGAATATTGGAAAACTTTTACAACACACCAAAAAAATTGACTAGTTCTAAAGAATGCGGACTCCCTTTTAAGCTATATTTCAACATATTAGTACAACTCAAGGCTACAGATGTTTGGAGAAATTTATCTGGATTACGCAGGTTTCCTTATTCTGAATCAACCATTAGTTAAGTACACCCCAAGGCTTTATTTAGATTTTGGAAGATTAGTAAAAGCTTATTTTACTTAGTGACATTTACATCTATTTTTAAGGTATGCTTTCTTCATACAGTATTAACCTGTTTAAGTGCCAAATATACCTAAGCAATCTCATCCAGTTGCAACCAAGTTTCAATATGGACTAATAATATGGAAACCAGGTGATAGCTCTCAGGGGTATTCTGATAAGAAAATAATGATTTGGAAAGATCTACCTAAGCTTATATGAGGTTTTTACATATATGCCAAGGCTTTAATTAATGGCGTTATCTAATGTCTTTTAATTATTAAATGGACCTATACTTAAGTCAGCTGATAATTCTGTTGAGATTGAAAAGTGTTCTGCTCCAAGGTTAGCGGTTTCCATTGTAAAAATATGATTCCAGGGCCAGTATCTATAGGGGTCCTCAAAAGTGAATCCTACTAAGCCAATTTAAATGATTTTGAATTATCAAATGGGGTTGAGACTCCTTCTGATCCCCTGATTCCACCAAGAATGACAGTGGGTCAGTTTAGAACGCCTCCATTTTTAGAGGAGAAGTGCTGTTTTTGAGGCCAGTATTTATAGGGGTCCTTAAAACTGAAACCTCTTCGGCCAAACAAAATGTTGATTGATCAAATATAATGGAGCAAGACCCCAACACCCTCTCTGAATCCAATGAAAACAATGAAGGGTCATTGTAAAACTTCTCGCCTCTTAAAGGCAACTTGCTATTTCCAAGGCTAGCATTTATAAGGGTCCCATGGATGAAACCTCAGAAGCTTAAAAATTATTTCAACTTCCGTTGTAGCAGAGGAGTTCCCAGGAAGGCCGCCAATCACGTAGTCAGAGAGTTGGCAGGCAAGAATATCATACCTGAACATATTTACTATATCTGGGAAATTAAAATGGGATAATGACTTTCTCATGACGCCAGACATAGTAAGGCTTAAGCCTAACTCCAGATTGAGATATATATGCTTCCCACAAGAGGTCACTTGAAAGCTGAAGAGCTTTTGGAAATTTTAAAAAGTAAGAAAAATTCTGGCTGAGATGCTTCCAGAAAGCGTTCTAAACCTTTTATTGTATCCCATAAATGAAGGCGGACATTAAGTATTAAATACAAATTTTCTAAATTTAGCAAAAGTTGATGCAACAAGTTAGTACAAGAAGGCGAACAAGGACTATTTAAAGGATATTTGAGTCTCTGGAAGCATAGAAGCCAACACCTTCTTTAATTCAATATATTTTTTTAAGATGTGCTTTTTATAGATCTGGTCAAACCTCAAGGGGTCCAAAACAACCAGGTACTTGAAGATGGGGTAGGACTTCCACAGTTTGTGTTAGTGGGAAAATACTGAGCTGCAAAGAAAGTATATCAAACAAGAAAAGGGTGACAAAACGCATAGTAGCTATGACAATGGTTAACGCCCTAGCAAACGCTCAGGAGAGGCCTACACAAAAGATCCAAGACATGTGAAAATCAAGTTTGTAATTTAATGTACAGAGAGTTTCTTGGCTTTTTTATTATTTCTTAAGGGAAGGCTGACCATGAGATGGACACTTTTTATATAACTACTAATCAAAAACTAATATCACTCTAGGCACCTCAGAGAAGCTAACGCTGTCTACTGTTGCCAGCGGGAACTCCAATTAAAAGAAGAGGTGTATCATGAGTAGAAGTTGCGCCACTATTGAGCACGTATGAAGGAAGGGGTTTGATGTGATGAACCATACTGGGAACCAGGATAAAACCAATTGTCTTTGATGGGAGTGCTATATATCCAAACAACCAGGCTTTAAAGTGGTCCATGAGGTGTGACTGGAATCAGCGTACAGTCTCCTGGAGGGTGGGGGTAAAACCTAAGATGGCATTCAGGACAATAGTGTGTATAGTTCACATAGCGATTGCCACCACTAAGGCTCAGAGGTAGTATTGTATAGGGGACTTCAAGGATAAGGCGAAGATGTTCCTGGAGAGGCTGAAAATCAGTGTTTGCTCCTGGCGGAAGATATGCTGAACCTCGCGCCGCATTGCTTTTGACGGTGGACACTTTTCCAGGTGGTAAACCAACAACCATATTGGTCACACACATCACAGTTGAAGTGTGATGTGTTAGATCATCCTGCGATATGGTATACTGTTTCAAGAAACGCCACAAATGGGATTGTACTGGTGGCTGTAGAAGAGGGTAATGAGTGTATTTACATATGTCTTTCTGGGTTTATGGGGAGTATGGGATATCCTACATGTCCAGATAGTCCACTATGGCCTTGGTAGTGGGCCTCATGGGTACCAAATTGTTCAGGACAGCTTCCCCGTGGACTTCCTGCTTAATTGAGGTGTAGTACGCCCCCTCTGTGGGGTATACCCGCTGATGGTAATATTCTATAATGAACTCCTCAGTTAAGTAGAATCCGTTTAAAATGGGAAGGGTGTGCGGGCCTGATGCAGATGGATGGTTTGCCATATATGTGAGAAGAGAGTTGGGTTTTGGGTTGCAGAGGCCAATGGCATGAGCAAAGTAGTATTGTGCTGCTCGTGACCAGCGTTGGGTTGGGAGTGAGGGGTTGGTAACTGAAGCAATTAATTTACCCAAAATCCTGGATGCCTGGTCTACGTGGTTATGTAGGCCTATTCCCCCGCTTTGGAGTGAACAATAAAGAACTTCCAGTCGCACTGGGGGAGATCATCCTATCCAAAGCCACCCTTGTAAGATTTCATATGGTGAAGTAAAAAAATACGGGGAGAAAGTGATGGTGTGGGCTGTAAACCAAATTTTTGATAGTACCATAGTGTTGGCAAGCACTACTCTACCTGTTAAGCTGGTTTGTTGACCCCTTAGTGGCGCGATACGCTCTGTTAGGTTAGCTGGTATGTTGTTTTCCATTTATTGAATTGGTATATCCACCCGCCTCTATCCATACTCCCAGGTGGAGCACTGGGCCCTCAGTGGGCCTGAACACAAAAGGTAGCAAGAGATTGGTTTTTTGGGGTGGTTTTTTGGGTTATCTGATGATATACTGAAATACTGGGTCTCTTATTGAGGAGCACCAGGGACCAGTGTGTTCATTATCTACCAAGAAGGATGATTTCTGTTTTAGATGTGTTGAGTGCTGCATTACTAGCCTTGGAGTATTTTTAGATTAGGACTCCAGTGTGCGTTCATCCTGGTTGCTGGATACCCTAACCACACAATCATCTGCAAAAGCATTTATCTTAACTGGTGCTTGGCCTTGCACTTGTACACCAGTAAAACGTGCGTTTACACTGTAGACAAGTGGGTTGTTGATTCTCAACATATAGGCTTAATTCCGTCAAGTCAGTTTGCACAGGGGATCAGCCATTGAGCGACCAAATTTGATGATATGAAGATCGCTGATTTTCTAATAAAACTTTTTAAAGTATATATGAAGCTATTGGCCTTTATTTCAACCTTTATTATTTAATATAAATCGCAGACTTATTTGCATTCACCTAATTACTGGAAAAGACCTCCTCTTCAATCATCCGTGTGACTCTTTATATCTCAGTTCCCCAAGCTGGATGCATCCTCGGCTTGATAGGCTTCATTTCATATTTCCATTTCTAGAAGTTCTTGTTCAGATCAAATCTTGGCATAATTTACCTTGATTTGCCGAATGGTCATCATTTTGGTCGATTATAACTCATATACCTTTTATGTAAATATTAAGACTCATCTCAATTCCCCCTCTGATCCACCAATATGGGTAGCATATTGTCCAGTCATACTAACTTCCCAACATTACCCCCTTTGACTGGACAAGATGCTCTTACTGTTTATATGAATTTAGGAACTTTGCTTGATTTTGATTGATAATTTGACCCCCTGCTTGTTCCTTGATAGTGTAGACATACATGCCAGTCTTCTCAATTATCTCAAACAGCCTGGACCAGATGTTGGAGAGCTTGTTTTTCCACCCAAAGATGTGCTGGTCGTGGAATAAAACATGGTCCCCCACAGCAAACAGCAGGAGTCCACTCCGTCTCTTATGATCAGCTGCCTGATCATGAATCTCCTTGGCCAAAATTCTTGAGTAGACTTTTGTTTGCAGCTTGATCAATGTATCCGTAAGAGTCTTCAAATATCGCTGAGAGTCCACACACCATTGTCCTCTACACACGAATAAAGCAAGGCATGCAGAGCCAGATGTCAACCATACAGCAGTTGTAATGGGCTCTTACCAGTTGACGAATGATAGCTGATATTATACACAAACACAGCTGTAGGTAGAAGGGCACTCCATTCTGAGTGTTAATCCTTTACCAATTTACAGAGTATGTTCACTAGGGTTCTGTTGACTCGCTCCACCATACCATTTGATTCCAGATGATGGGGCATGGTCAAAACCCTGCTGATCACTATCAACTCATTTGACTTCGACAGGATGTGCAAAGTGAAGTTGGTTCCGTTATCAAATTAGAATGAACTGCGGGCAGCTGTGTCACTGTATAACACACTCTATAATAAACTTGGCAGTGGTGACCGCGCCAAAGTCGTTAATGGCCCTGGCCTCCACCCACAGGTCAAATGATTGATGGCAATAATTATATACTTGGATTGACTGGCTCTAGTCAGAAGAGGTCCCACCACAACAATGGAAACGGTTTGCCAGGTGACCAAGGTTTAACCAGCTGGTATGTGGTCTTCTTGTGAAAAAGGCTTTTCCACTTGGCACTGATGGCTACAACTAACTGTTTCCTATACGTCATAATTCATGCTCTCCCAGTAGTATCAGGGTCATAAAAACTCCAGTGTTTTCCACAATCCTCTGTGACCTACAGCCCGATGAGCATCCATAATAATTGCAGGACTAGCCAAAGGTTTAGGGAAACTCAGCGTCAAGTCTCCGATCCACTTATATAGTTCAGCCCCACGTAGGAAAGTATCCTACCTGAGTCCATCTAATACCTTAATCACCTGTGTTTTCTCATCCTGGTATTTGTTTGCCACCATCTTCTCGTACACTATGTTGGCTAAATCTGCTGTGATAGTGACCGTTGCCAGCTGAGAAAGACAATCCACATTTTGATGTTTTGCTCCTGGGTGGTGTATAATCTTGAAATCATACGTTTGGAGCTTCAGAGCCCAACATGTGAGCTGTCCTTCCAGTTCACACAGATTCTGTAGCCAGCGCAAGGAAGCTTGATCTGTCACGTTTTGGAATCTTACCCCATGTAAATATACCTAAAACTGTTTGTAAGTGTAGATCACTGCTAAACACTCCCACTTGGTCACGGTGTAGTTTCATTTGCGTCAGTTCAAGCTTCGACTACAGAAGGCGACAGGATGCTCCACGCCATCATCGTCCTTCTGGGATAACACTGCCTCTATAGCGGTGAGGTATGCGTCCATTTGCACTATGAACTGTTTGTCAAAGTTGGGATATTGCAAAATGGGTGTGCTCACTAATGCTATTCTTAATGCATAAAAAGCATTCTGACATTGTTCCATCCAATCAAAAGAAGAGTTTTTCTTTAGCAACTCAAAAAGTGGGGCCTCAATGCAACTGAAATTGTGAATGAACTGTCAGTAATACCTGACCATCCCCAAAAACATTTGAATGTCCCGCTTATTACCTGGTCGAGTTATCTTGCTTATCACTTACACTTTAGCTAGCTGTGGTTTAAGCCCACTGGAATCCATGATGAACCCAAGGTATTCTTATTGTTCTTTAAATAAATGGCACTTCTGAGGCTTGATTTTGATATTAGCAGCAGCGAGGTGCTGAAACACTTGTTTCAAGTGTGCAAGGTGCTCTGTAAACGTCTGCAAGAACGCATTGATGTTATTGAGATATAATAAGATTCAGGACAGCTTTAAATCACCTAAAATCGTATCCATGGCCTGCTGGAATGTAGCCAGGACGTTGCAGAACCCTTGTGGCATGTGAATAGGTTGAAAAATCCTTTTGACGTGATGATCACGCATTTCTCCTATTCTGCTGATAACAATTCGATCTGCCATTACCCTGAGATCAGATCCATGGCGGAAAAATAAATGCACCACTCAATTGGTATAACGCATCATAAATCTGTGGAAGAGGGTAGGAATCCTTCTTCATAAATGTTATTGAGTTTGCGATAGTCAATAACCACTCGATTTGAGCCATCTTTTTTTACAATGAGTACAGGTGATGCCCACGGACTGTTTGATGGCTCTGCATTACTTGCATGATAAGTTATTCACCTTATTGGAGACAACCTCCTCCGCTGCTTTAGAACGTCTAATAGGTCGCGATCAAATGGGTGGGTGATCCACCATATCTATCTGATGTACCACCCCTTGAGCACACCCCAAATTATGATCGTCATGTGCAAAAATATCCTGATACTTTTTTATTATATGTCATAGCCTTATCTTGATGTTCTGCCAATAATACCATGAGTGCTTCCCATAGAACCACGGTCAGTACGCTGAATGATGAACTTGCCGGTAGTCTGAGATCCTCTTATGAGCTGAAATCATGAATATGACGAACTTCCTCTATAGGGACTAAGTGTAGGTAAGCCACCACTTGGTGCCGCCGGATAGTTATTGCCTTCTTCTGTAAGTTTGCTAGCACCACTTTCACCTCACCATTTCCAGGTAGCAGTAGCCCTGAAGCCACATGTGGTTCAAGCCGCATGTGCTGGTGAGGCGCCATAATCTCTTCATAAATCCCTATAGGGACATCGATTTCAAGCACAGTCCCTACTATGCATTGAAGTCCAGATGGTAGGCTCAAAGCGTTCGTTGCCAAAAACGGGATCCCTTTGTAAACATATATCTGGTTGGGGAGGGTCCTGGTCCACCAACTCAGTCATTAAAATGAACAGGAATCATTCCATCACTGTACGCTAAACTGATTTGACTAGAGCAGACTGTATCCGTTGGGATTCCACAAGTGAAAAATATATGAGAATCTGTTGTTCTAAAATATTAAGTGTTTCCTCCGCCATGTCTATCACAACACCAAACTTTCTCATAAATGCCGCGCCAATTAACACGTCATAGTTGTTATTTATCAAAACCACCGCTGGAGTGGAATCCTGGACTGACTCAAATTGTAAAGTCAACGCGCTATATGCTCCTTCAGACACAGTGCTATGTGTCCCCGTGGTCCCATATACTACTCAATGGTCACATTTGGTTTCAACAGAAGTTTAGCCACTGGCCAGGTAGAGACTATGTTTACAGAAGCTCACATGTCTATGATAGCGCGGATTTTTAAGTTTTGAACGAAAATGTCGCAGTAAATGCATTCTGAGTAAGAAGAACCATCAGTGTTTATTACATGTACATCTAAGGCTTTGTGTTACTTAAAAAGGATAAAATGCCCTTGCTGACCTGAAGATATTCACTAGCAACTTTTCCACTGGTATGGCTACGTTAACCCCTACTAAAGAGGTGACGTCCATCAAGGGATCCGCGTTGCTGGTGCCAGTCTGTTCCAGGATCTGTCACGCATATGGCTTCTGCACGTCCTGGTGGAACTCAGGGCTCAGGGGTGAATTTTTACTCTCTGAAACCGAAGCAGGGGTATCTGAAAGAAGCTGTTGGTATAACAAATCAACCAATTGAGGTTCAAATTTTACCTGAAAAGATGTTTGGGAATCACAGGGACAAGTGAATTGGACTTATTGGAGGTAGAGAATCCCATCTCTACGCCGCTCAAGCTTTTCCCTGCTTGATTTTCTCAGTTGGCATTGCATACACTTGTGGTTTGCTAGGGCAATTACCCTCTTAATGCCCTCTTTGTCCGCACTGGAAGCAAGTATTCATAAAAGGTTCAAGATATAGATTGTGGCGGAAGGACCAGTTCAGAAGTTGATGGTATGGTTCTAAGGTCATAGATGAACTGTTGAAGCTACATAGGCCAAAAGGAGTCCACTGATTTGTATGAGGGACATATACGTTCCAGCAGCTGATAACCCAGTCACTGCAGCCCATATCCTGAAAAGTTTGGAGTGGAGACAGCAGAGGTTTTCTGGGCTACTATGGGGGCGCTGATTGTGGCAGAGAGTCGTCATAAGGTGTTCACAATTTGGATAAGTCTGAAACCTATATCCAAAACATGAGACATAGCAAATATAGTTCCTGATTTGGTTTGATAGCCACCGTGGTTGCTATACTGTCATCCTTGGCAGATAAAATGTTAGATCCAAGTAGTACATGTGCTTCCACCGAGAAACGTTCAGAAATTTCTAAAAGGTTCTCATTTTGATGAAACTGTATAGTCATAAAGTTGGCTTCCATTGGGCCATCTTGGTAGCTCCCCAAATAGCTGGAGAACAATCGTTTTAAATTCTTTGTAGGATACTGAGCCCTTTGGAAGATAGCAGGTAACTTGATCAGTGCTTTCCACACCTTGAGCAGATAGCAACAATTATGCTTTCCATTGATCAGAAGCCCCTTCCACAGCGAATTCAAAACACTCAAAGTAACCTTTATAGATTCCCGTCATGACTTAAAGGAGGTAATTTTTCGATTTGAACAGCTTAACCTTACTCCAGGTTCCTGCCGCAAGGAGCAGGCAAATTGGTTTTGTAGCAACTTTGGGAACCACCCCTTTGTGCATTATCATAGGGCTGGCTGGACAGACTCAAATCTATTAAAAAGGACTTGGAAGAAGTGGTGTCACATGGGGGTCCATTGTAACGCCCAAGGATATTTGTTTTCTGATCCATAGCATTCTTCCCTGAATCACAACTAACTGCACCACTTCCCCCAGCTCCGGCATGCTCTGCAAAATGTTTGTTGATCGATTTCTCCGCTTTAACTGAATAGCATCTACACCATCCATCCTTGAATTCCAGTTGCAGTGCTTCATACTGATGTTGCAACTCCCAACGGAATTCCTGCTCAAAATTCAGTTTCTGCTCCACAGCTTGTAGTCGTGAGAGGACATCTTTGATGATGTTTTTCATGTGTGTGTGCTGCCAGCTAGCGTTATCCACTTGTTGATTAGCGTCATTTATTTGGTTAAGGAGGGAGGCTTGTTCTCATACCAATTCCTCATTGGCCTGTCAAAGGGTATCAAGGCGCCCTTGCATGTCCGCATACTCTCATGTCTCACTGATTGGAAGAGGTAAGGATTGAAGGCGCTCAGCCTGGCTAACAGCTTCCAGTTGTGTAAACTGACAGATTAGCTGGAGATATTTGGGAGACGTTGACCAAAGGATAAGCGCGTTATCTGTCTTTTGCTGGTTACTCCATCTGATATGAAGTTGGGTTAATTCAGCTGATAAGGAGCTGACTTGATCCGCCACTATGCCATTCCATCAGTGTCATTTTTTCCTTAAGCTGAGCAATCACAGCTTCGAGAGCTTCCACCCATTTGTTTAGATTTATTATAAAAGCGCTTGGTATTATTCCCCAACGTTGTTACATCCTGAATCCACTCCACCAATAGGCCATGCCAATCCAACAATATTCTCATATTACCTGAGGTATTTCTTTATTTAACTGTGGTACTATAATGTTTAATTGATGGCGGACGTCCCCAACACGATGGTCCATCAGTACCAGCGCCCCTTGTACCTCTGAAAATGAACAATCGAGGCAGTTGAGCAGGAGGCAAGTATCATTTTGCTGTGCTCGAGCAAACCATAATACATCTCCAATTTCTATATTGTGGCAATCCAGCACATGCAGTAGCAGGTGAATCAAAGATTGCACATAAGCGACTAGATACTCCTTGACTCTGTGGGTACCAAGGCGGTGAGCCAACCCCATTGAAGTCACATCCAGATAAGACATGCACAGGGCGTAGCAATTTTCTTGGTCTTGTTGGTTATAAAACAAACTCAGGGCGTATTACCCAGCCTCATTTTCATATAGTTGATATCTGCGCAACAGCCACTCCATAATATCATGAAGCTGCTGTGGAGTCATATTCATGGAGCATCCTTATTGGTCAGTCATTTGCTCAGGGAAGTTTTCTAATTGCAAATTGATCATAATTTCATTATCCCCCAGTTCTGTTACAGTAAATAATACCAGTTCATTGTTAGGTGCCTCCCGTGCTCCTTCAGCATAATGTGCATAATCTAATTATTTTTGTCGGAACAAATGAGGGCTCATCATCATATCCTAGCGTCAAGGAGCTACAGTTGACCAGTGGCCCCCTATAGTGAACACCACTGTTGATTCTCAACATATAGGCTTGATTCCGTCAAGTCAGTTTGCATAGGGTATTAGCCACTGAGCAACGAAATCAAATGATATGAAGATCGCTGACTTTCTAATAAAACTTGGTAAAATATATGTGGGTGCTATTGCCCCTTTTTTCAATCTATATTTAATATAAATTGCAGACTTATCTGTAACCACCTAATTACTGGAAAAGACCTCCTCTTCAATCCACAATGTGATTCTTTATATCTCAGTTCCCCTGGCTTGATGCATACTTAGCTTGGTAGTCTTCTATTCATCATTCCATTTCTAGAAGTTCTTGTTTATAACCAATCTCAGTGCAATTCCCCTCAATTTGCCAAATAGTCATCAATTTAATTGATTAAAATTTGTATAACTTTTTTGTAAATCTCAAGACTCATCTCAATTCCCCCTCTGATCCACCGGTATAGGTAGCATATCATCCAGTCATATCAACTTCCTGACATGGGTCAAGGCTAAAAATTGTATAAAAGTGGGCTCAGAGGGTCTCCTTGGCAAAGGCCTCTCTGATGTCTCACCTCATCAGTGAGGAAACCTGGTCCTTATATTGCCATTTTAAATGATTCAGTAAGCATCATTGCCCAACTGATAAATCTTGAGGGAAGGTAAGACTGGTAAAGGCATGCCCTGAGGTATTACCAGTTTACCCTATCATATGCTTTCTTTGGTCCAAAAAACAAGCGCCCAATTAGTAGTGAATTGCCATACATTGACTAATGTATATATGTTGTCCCAAATTGACCTT